>VDFB02193867.1:201727773-201975963 GCA_007258455.2 Sequoia sempervirens
AGATGCCCCATTATTTTATTCCATAGCCAAATCTCATCTTCCTCACCCATGCAACATTTCTCGCCCTTGATGTCACTCAAAATGTAGAGATTATTTATTGCTCGGCTAGCTTCTATAACTTGTTGAATGAGACAATTGAGAGGGGGGTAAATCAATTATAACAAATTTTAACCTTTAAGAACTTTCACTAGAGATTAGATCAATTATCATTCACAAATCCTCTACTCTACTAATGTGATTAATCATTAAGTGCAAAATTAGAAACTGAAAAACATCACACACACACAATAACACTAGATTTACATGGAAAACCCAATAAGGGAAAAATCATGGTGAGGATTAGATCAAAATATAGAGAATATCAAAACCAAATGCAAAAGGGTCACTGCCAGAGAAGGATCACTACCAAAACAAGACTCACTGTCGGGAACAGGACTCATTGTTCAATAAGGGTTGACCACACAGAAGGCTCACTACCATAGAATTACAAAAGAAGACAGAAGAGATTTGTTGCAGAGAGAAAATAATTTCAATGCAACAGAGATTTCCACAACTCACTCACATAGATATGCTTGAATGATAGAGTACACCTTCAACTCACTACCTCTGAAAACTCACCAATTGAATTCACACTAATTTGGTCAAACTCACATCACACTATTTTGCATCTATCTCACATCTATCTTGCTCTTGAATTTGTTACTTCTTCTCAATATCTCAACTTATATTTATACCATCTTCAACTTAGAAACTCATCCAAGGTTGGCCATACACTATTTACATTTACAAATTCAAGTTAGGTCAGTGCTAAAACATTCTAAGGTGGAATTAAAATGAGGGTGACCCAAACACACACTTCCTTAAACTTCATAAGTAGTGTTTACAACAAGGTCAACCAAACTAGTGTAAAACACATAAATAAAATAAGCACACGCAACCTTAGCACAATCCAAACTTTCCAAATAAGAAAATTAACTTGAAAACATTCCCAACAACTTATCCTAAGAACCACAATCCATAAGACTCGAACAAGAATAAATTCAAAGCAAGAACATTTCTCCTGGACCTTAGCTACATAAATGAAAAAATAGGGTTTACAACTAGTGAACATAACTCGCACTATCCAATGATCTAGAAACCTAAAATATAGATATAACAACTTCCAAAAACCATGAACAATACCTATATAAGATGGGGGACGACCATGTTCAAGGCCCCAAGTCACAAAGGGCCAAGAGTGGAAGGTCGCCCTAACTTACCTCAACTTAACAAGGTGTTAGGAAATGCGAGACGAGAATGATGAGGACTACAAGGTCCTTCAATCACTCTTCAAACCCAAAATATAGAATGGAGCTAGGCAACCTAGTTTTCAGCTTCAACACTACACCTTAGTAAGCTCTTTGCCCGAGGACAAAAGTGCAGTCCCTGGACAACAGCGCAACACATTGATGTCTCTCAAGTGCGTTGGTGTCTATATGACCAGACAACTAAAGAGACAAGTTGAACTTTGGAAAACAAGATAATGACCCAGCTAGCTACTACTAAAGGGAAAAAACAATGCTATGAAGTAAAAAAAATATGCTCTAATGTGATAAAGTAAAAATGCAAGAGTTAGGGAGGCAAGAATGATCTCACAAAGGAATTAGTTCGCCAACTAGCTCCTAGAAACACATTCACCTATACACAAAGAAGAGGAAAATTGTTGGGTGGTTGTAGAGGGGCTTGCTTCAATTAGACCTCCATTTAGGTGTTTCCACCTCCATGGAAAGCCAAGAAAGTGAGCATGATAAAGAAAATAATATAATAAAGAACACTAAAACACTACGAAACATAAATGTGCTTACTCAACCAAGTAATAGAGGAGAGGAATGGGAAGCTTACCACCTCCACCAAGAGGACTCAAGGATAATGGAGGAGAGAATGAGAGTACTCAAGCCTTTGTTGCAATGGTGTTGTCCCACACTTGCTCTACTAAAGTGATGGAGTGAAGTAATTGCTGCTATGGAGTGTAAAAGTGTTGCTAGAATGTTGGAATGGAGACTAGAATGCTTGAAGATTGATTGAATGGATGCAAAAGAAGTTGTGAAGCATGTAGAAGGAGGGAATTTGAAGGAGATATGAATAAAATGACCATATTTGGGTTGGTCGATCAAAGAGGGCATTACAAGTCGACTACTAATGAGAAGTGTAACACCTCTGCAAGCTTTAGCCGCAGGATCTGCAAGGGACGTAAGCACGTCATGCAGATGTTTGCACATTGCACATGTGTCCTTGATAGAAAATCCCCCACCGACGTGCAAAACAAGCACCAAGTGGAATGAAGGCAGCAGGTTTATGTATAATTTAGTCTCTGAATCTGGTTTTCTAAAGTGGAGAAAAGCAAAAAGGGTAATTTACATAAGGCGTACAAATTCAATCCTATACATTTTTCCCCCACTTTAGAGAGCATGAATACTAATGAGTGCTTCGGTAAAGTAGATCGAAGAAGAGTAAGGTTAGAAGTGTATACTTCAACTGTCAAGGAAGCAAACCATGATCTGATGAACCTGAAGGTGCAGTGAGGGAGAAGGACTCCATAGCTTCTCAAAACTATGAAGCTGAAGAAAGAAAGCATCTTACAAGCCTGGGGACCTACACAGAGGCAACCCCCAATATCTCACACATGAAGGAAGCCCTGTGAAGTAAGCACCTTATAGGCCCGTAGACTTACAATGAAGGTTTCCCCCAAGAACTCTCACATGGAGGATACCCAAAAAGCCTTCCCCAAGATCTCTCACGTGGAGGAAACCAAGAAAGAATCCTAGAGACCCACAAACCTACAAGGAAGGTGTCCTTCAAGTTTTCTGACATGAAGGAAACCCAAGAAAACACCCTACAGACTCATAGACCTGTAAGGAAGGTAACACCCAAAATCTTTCGCATGGAGGAAACCCAAGAAAGTGCCCTATAGACCTACATACCTATAGGGAAGGTGTCCTTCAAGATCTCTCACATGAAGGAAACCCAAGAAAATTCCCTACAAACCTACAGACTTGTAGGGAAGGTAACCCCCAAGATCTCTCGCATGGAGGAAACCCAAGAAAGCACCCTACAAACCTGCAAACCTCTAGGGGAGCCACCCCCAAGATCTCTCACATGGAGGAAGCTCAAAGGAAGCACCCTAAAGGCTCTCATACCTACAGGGAGGTATCCCCCAAGATCTCTCACATGGAGGAAACCCAACAAAGTGGACTCCACATAGTCAAGAAGTATCCATGTAGGTAAGTAACCAGACAGTCACGCAAACTATCAATAATTTGGAAGACTTTCAAAGGGGTCCCTCAGGAACCCATCGTGAAGAAGGAGTCCACTCAAGGGACGCACAATTCGAAAGCTTATATTTTCTTTCTCAAATCGATCCATCATTAAGGGATCCTTTTGATAGATGTTCACTTCATCAAGGGATTCAAAAGAATGTGCCCCCAAATGAGGGGAAATTCAAAGTTGTTCTCACTTTGGAGGAAGGTTTTCAAGTCCTTTCTTTACGAACCCATGATGAAGGGAACAGGTTCCATTAGGGTTCCAAGTTGAGAATGTGATTTTGAAGAAAGATTTGTGAATATTTTCAAGAAAAGATTCATTGGCAACGAATGAATTTTCTGAAAATTGAAATGTTGAAGAAAGGTGTTGTCACACATGAGAGGGACTACTCAAGAAAAGAAGAGAGAAAGATAAAAAGAAATCAAAAGAGAAAAACTCAAACAAAGGGAAAAGGGGTAGCCTAATTTTTTGGGGTCAAAACTGCTCATAAATATATATATATATATATATATATATATATGAATTGTCATCAATCCCCTACTATATTAGACCATGTGAAGAATACACGAGAAAACAAAGTAAAAATAAAAAATTGGGTCAACATGGAAAGGAAGTCTAAATGCCCCCAATGATTTGCATCATCCCCAATTTACCGAAAATCAAGCACAAACATTGTTGGCCTCCTACAATGATTTAACAACTAATCCCTTACAACTATGATTCAAAGATTGGACATCTAAACTAAATAGCCATTTTAATCATCATGAAGGTGCATTTAAATTTTCAACCTAGGGGCGTGAACTTGAAATGGGTCAGCACAATATGTGCACTAAGGATCCAAAGTAGCCATACTCATTCTACAAATAAGAAAAACATAATGTTGAAGGTAAATTGCTTAGAAAGAAATAACATAAGTGTTGAACATCAACCAACAACTATGCTAAGCTGAAATGAATGACAAAAATGAAAATTTGAGCAAACAAATAGGAAACTACTTTGTTTGCTTTGGCTATAGAAAAAATCATAGAATGGAATTCTAGTGGCTGTAGGAACAGTCAATGCCAAATTCTTAACTAGTTGTTTGAACAAAACGTAATAACTAAACTAAACTAAAGGATGGAATTCCCAGCCCCCTTGGATGAGAATCCTCTAAAACTAATGTAAACTTAGATGCACAGACTTATAACTTCATCTTATTCATTGGAAAACATGAGTACAATAGAGCAGTGTATTTTGTATTGCTAAAAACTAAGAATGCAAGTACATCATATCGTGCAACCTCTTGAGAAGGAGCATCCAACTCTTATTTATAGGAAAAGAAGCTACTAACTAAACAAGGCAGTCAACTCCACGAATTGGGAGGATGCCACTTTAGGAAAAATAAAGAAAGTGGAGAGGCAGTTACGCATGCATGGAATCTGGTCAAACGTGCTTGCCTCAATACAGATTTAGCACAATAGTAACACCTGTATTCACTCAACAACAATAAAGATAATTTTCAAGGTGGTTACAACTCTATTTGCACGAGGAATCTCCTATCATCGATAGTCTTCCCTTCATTTACCTTTGCATGACCACTTTGTTAACCATTATGGTGAATGACCATCTGGCAGAATCTTCTCAATTTAGTGGCCTTGAATCATAAATGCATGGCAATATTAGTATGCACAATAATCGCATATTTGTAACTATCTTAAAGAACATTCATTAATCCACATGTAGAATTAACACAGATAGTCCATATAACATGTCAATGTCATTAAAGATTTGCAAAGATAAAATTAGGCCCAATGTCTATGGTTTTGAGGAAATATCAACATTCAAACATCAAGGTTCATCAGAATTTTAGCAGATAGATCATAAATTTAACCAAAATTAAACCATAAACTAGACCCATCATTCCCCCAACCTAAGGTTTTGTTGGTTCTCTAGCAGGGGAAGGGTTGTTCTCCTGCTTAGTCAATGCCCTGAAATTTGCAACCACTAACTGTCCTACATTAGTGTTTTCTATGAGTGAATCAATATCCCAATAGAACCCTTGTTTTCTATCTAATCTATTCCATCTTTGTCTCTCTTTAACAATATCATAGTGGTAAAACCTGTAATTTGGCATAGGCCACATCAGAATGGGTGGCTAAAAATTCAGTGGAAGCCAAAATTCTCATTCTGTCCTCCCAATTTGTATATATCTATCAATTTTTTTAAGTATTGCAACATAGTTTTGTAAAGAGTGGGGCTCATATTTCTTTAGCTCATCAATTAGGTTGTTCCATCTTTGTGATAGGTATCTCTTCATAGTTTCCTCTTTTTCTTTTGCCACCACCTCATATTCACTATAAACTACTTCTATCCAAGGCATAATCTTATTACCATAGCTAGGTCTAAGAAGCATTATGTGCCAATCCCTATAAATGCCCTTGGGTTTCTTGATTCAGCCCTAATGGGCAGAGGGATGTTGAATTCCATTTGCTTATAAGCCCCATATTGTTGTCCCCAAGTGATCTCATTCTATACCTAGGACATAAATGCCCTTAATTGGACATCCCCAATCCCCAACATATAATAGTGGATTCTAATCATGGTCTTGAGTCACAACATAATTGTGCAAATAGAATTCACACAACGAATTCTTCATCTCACTAGAAGCAATCCCATAAGCATTGAAAAATTCAATAAGAGTCTCAATGGAAAAGTTCAAACCTGAGACAAACCTTGCCAGCTTAAAAGAAATATATTTCTCCTTCAAATGCAAAGCATAGACCCTTGGAGGGGCCTTGTATTCTACTATCTAGGGTACCAGGCTTGTCATATCATCTACCTTCTTTAAAGTAGCAATTTATGTATCCTTGTCTTCAATCTCCTCATTTTTCTTTTGAATTTCTTTCTTCAGTTGACGTTTCTCTTCTTTTCATTCCTCTTCTCTTCTTTGCATCTCTTTCCATAAATGCATAGCTACCATGTGCATTGAAAAATTAGGGGGGTTATGTATTCCTACCAACATTTTTCTTGGCATTGATGCTTGCTCTTTATATAGTACCACCTACGAGGATTCAGGTTGTTCATTCAATTCTGGCTATAGGGCCTCTCGTTCCTATTCTTACTCATGCTGCAGGATCTCTTGCTGTAGGAAATCCTGATTTTCCTCATACCCTTGATTCTCAACTTGTTTTGCAATATCAACAAAATCTACTAGTGTTGCGTTTGTTGCTTTCTCAAATATATCCTCTTCCTCGACATTCACCTACCCCATTAGAGCTTTTGTGTCCCCCTGTGATATTTCTATAGGCTTAGGGCTTTCTTGTGGAGGCATATCAAAGGCTGGTGCAGCTGGTCTTGATTTCCTGGGAGGGATTTTACATTTTTCTTTGGTTGTAAGATGAACAGTGTCATCCTTTTATTTCCTAGAGCTTGGTACTTCTTTTTTCTATTGGCTGCTTTTTAGCTTTCCCTTTTCTTATTTTTGCCTCTCTCTTTTGTGCTCTAGTTTTCATTATGATGCCAAGAGGAACAACATCATCAAAATATGGAGAGGATATTTATTTGTCTGAGTGCTCTGTCTCAAAGGAACTAATCTCTATGGTCTATTCTGTTGTAGGAGGGTTTGCATTAGGTCCTATGCTAAAGGTTGAAGCACCAGAAGTGGCTTTAGCTACGCTCAATCTCCTGCTAGACCTATAGGGTTGAGGTAAAATCCTAGGTCACAAATGCTCTGGTCTAATTTCATCAATATTTACAAATTCTTCCCAAGTCATCTCAGATACATCATGCAGAGACTTCTCAACTAACAATTTAATCAAATAATGGTGGGAAATGGAATTGCCCCTACTTTTTGAGTCTTGACTACCATGATTGAAAGAAGGTGGTAAAGCACATTCAGCGCATTCATCCTCCTCTCATGCCTCATTTTATTCAAGAGTTTAAAGTGCATGGAATGTAGATTCAACTAATGTCCCTCACAGGTGATATATTTTATAACATAAATAGCTATTTGCTTCCATGGCTTGGGCAGAGAGGTCCTTTTTGTACCTTGTTTGTCCACGCTCAATGGAGGGTCACTAGGTTCTGTAAATTCAGCCCTAGCTGACCTAGCATCTCTAGAAGCAGGGTAATTTTCATCATCGGCAAGCAACCCTGTAACCTCTACAATTATTTCTTTAATAGCCAATACTTCCAACCCTTTTACCATGGCCTTTCCCTTAGACAATGTTTGGGAAAATTCTAATGCAATGTCTTCATTCAAACCATTCAACTTCAGGAAGTAATCTAACTAGCCACAATTTATGAATTTAGCTTATGAAGGTGCATCCTATAGTAATACATCATGAACCATGGGTTCATTCCTGAGTATTCCACCTCTCCTTGTTCAATTGTCTGCAATCAAACAATCACTCTGCAAAGTTTTTCCTTCCTGCAACACTGGCAAATTTCCAATGCCAATGTCATCTAAATTTTCCTTTTATGTTTTACCTTTTTCTTTCTTTCTATTTTACCCTTTTGGCGACTTAAGATTATGATAGGATCAATAATGACAATAAATGAGTAACAAATGAAGGTTATGATGGAGAAAAATGGCAGCAATGGTTTGGTGTCACCTCACACATATGAGTTGTCATCTCACTCAGAATTCAAATTGGCTCAATTTAAACTTTGTTGATGTAGACTAGTATGAATTGACATGTGGGCAAAGTACTCACATCTTCCCCCCAACCTAAATTTGAGCATGTGTTCTCACATTCGAGATGGTAAGGATGATTTGATAGGGACAAGGAATAATGACGTGCTATGGTGAACGCCCATATTAATTCATAATTAAATGAATGCACTGAAGAAAATTAAGATATAGCAATTAATGTGCACATACCTGGATTCATGGAAGATTCGTTGCAAAGATCATGGAGAAAGTACCGGTCATCTTTTAAGAAATAAGTTGACTAGTTAATGAAAATTAGGTGGAGTGGAATGAAGTGAAGTGATGGAAGAGAGAGAAAGGTGGAGATGGATGAGCGGATGGGTGGATGGGTGAAGAAGTGGACTCCCACAAAAGTGGAAGTCTTTATTATGACAAGGTACATGCCTTAGTTAGCCAGAAGGAGGGACACTAGGTCCACTTCCCTCAACTACAAGAAAATTGAGTGTTGCATGCTAAGTGAATTGTTGCAGGAACTCCTCTTTGGAAGTTGGCTTGTGATACAATATGAGGTGATGACCATTGACAAGCAACTCAAATATGACTAGATCAATAGTAGTGAGCTAAACAACACCATTGGGGTATAATTTAGCAACCTCATATGGTCCTAGCCATCTTGTCTACAATTTTCCTACATTATCCTAATACCTTGAGTCATAGAACAGGGCCCAATCTCTTGGTTGGAATTTCTTGTCCTTGATGAATTTGTCATGCCACCTTATTCTCTTATTCCGCACCACCTCTGTGTGATGCAAGGTTACTCTCCTCATCTCATCTAAAGCATCCAGCTGCATGATTCTTTCTCTTTGTGCCTCAAAGATATCCATCCCCAAGTCTATTGCAGTCCTAAGAATCTTATGTTCAAATTAAATGGGCATCATGGTTGTCTTTCCATACAACAAATCAAAAGGAGTGAAGCCTATAGTTGTCTTCCAAGTTGTCCTATAGGCCTAGACAACTTTTGGCAGCTTGTTTGCCCAATCTTTTTTATGAACAACCACTATTTTGGTCAAGATGGTTTCAATCTCCCTATTAGTCACCTCAACTTGGCCATTGGCCTAGGGGTGATAAGGAGTATATTTCTTGTGTCTTATCTTATACTCATTGACCAGTGTTGCAACAAGGTTTGATGTGAATTGAGCCCCTTGATCAGTCACTATCTCTCTTGGAACTCCATACCTTGTGAAAATCTCCTCATAAAGAAATTCAACAACCTTATTGTCTCTTGCATGCTTCATGGCCTTAACTTCTACGCAATTAGTTACATAATCAATGCAAATTAAGATATAAAACTTACCATTTGAAGGAGGGTCAATGGGTCCTACAAAATCTAGTCCCCATTTTTCAAATGGAGTGATTACTACCTGAGGGAAAAGTGGCATCTCATCAAATTTCATTAGTCTACCCATCCTCTAGCATCGATCACATTTTCTTGTATACCTTCCCGCATCCTTGTGGAGTGTTGGCCAGTAATATCTTATGTTCAAAATATTCATTGTTGTCCTCTTGGCTGCAAAATGTCCTCCACATGGTTTTTTGTGGCATGCATGAAAAATAGCATATGTCTCATCTTCTCTCACACATCTCCTCATGACATGGTCTGCCCCAGTGTAAAACAAACATCCAGCAATCCATAAAAAAGGAAAATATTTTTCAATGAGCACTCTTCTCTCTTTTGGAGAGAAGTGAGGAGGAACTCTCCCTGTGACCAAATAATTAGCTATGCCAACATACTAGGGTGTTTGCACATTGATGGAGAATAGATGCTCGTCAGGAAAGGATTCATCTATGGCTTGATTGTCTTCTGATGTAGTCAGCCTTGAAAGAAAATTGACAACAACATTGGCCTTCCCTGATTTATCCACAATGGTTATGCCAAAATCCTGCATCAACAATAACCATCTTGCTAGCATACCTATGATCAGGGTTTATTCATGAGATATCTAATGGCTGCATGATTGGTGTACACAAAGATTTGATAGTCTTTTATGTAGTGCCTGAATTTGTTCAGGGCATAGATCACTGCCAACATTTCTTTTTTTGTCACTATATAGTTGAATTCGGCTCCTTGCAAGTTTTTGCTGACAAAATAAATGGCATTTTCAATAGATCCTTCTTTCTGCCCTAAGACTACTCCTATGGCATAGTCTAATGCATCTGTATGGATGTGAAAAGGAAGCTCCCAATTAGGTGCTTTGAATACAGGAGCATGAGTCAAAGTTGCTTTCAAATCAGAAAATGCTTTGTCAGTCTTTTTTCCATTGAAATTCAACATCTTTGGTGAGAAGAGTATACAATAGTGCTGCTATTTTGCTGAAATCCTTGATGAACTACCTATAATAGCCTACATTTCCCAAGAAACTCTTAACATCTTTTTGTTTTGCAAGTGTGGGCAGATTTGTGATCACCTCAATCTTTGCAGGGTCTACTTGAATTCTTTTGTGAGAGATGTGGTGGCCTAGAACTACACCTTCCTGCATCATCATGAAACACTTTTCACTATTTAGAGATAGATTGTGATATTCACATCTCTGTAGGAATCTACTGAGATTTTACAATGCTCCATTGAAATTAGCACCATAGGTGGTAAAGTAATCCATGTAAATTTCCATGCAATCATGAGAAATGTCTGAAAATATGCTAATGACTGCCCTCTGAAAAGTTGTAGGTGCATTGCATAAGCCAAATGGGAGTACTAAGTAGGAATAGGTCCCTCATGGACAAGTAAAGGTGGTCTTCTCCTAGTCCTCAAGTGCAATTTGGATCTAGTTATAGCCACTGAATCCATCTAGAAAATAAAAGTATTGTTTTCCTACAAGTGAGTCCAAAACTTGATCTATGAAGGGCAAAGGAAAATGGCCCTTTTTGGTGGTAGCATTAAGTTCCATGTAATCAACACAAACTCACCATTTCTCTCCTTTCTTGGGCCTAATTACCAATGGAGACACCCACTGGCTATCTGAAATGGGGTAGATAAATCCTGCATCTAGCAATTTATGTAGCTCTCCTTTTACAATTTCTCTTAGTGTAGGGTTAATTCTTCTTTGTGGTTGTCTAACTGGGGTTCAATCATCTCTGATGTAAATTCTATGAATGCAAAGCTTAGGTTCAATCCCTTCATATCATGATAGTCCCATGCAAATGCATGTTGGTGGGTCTTCAGTAAGGTTGCCAATGACAACTATTGTTCTTCACTCAATTTACTATTGATATGCAAATGTTTTCCTTCTGCCACCTGCACTTATGTAGTTAACTCTATCATAGCTACTTCATTAACACATGGTACCTTCATTTCATATGATAGCAATGTATGGGACATACTTGTTGCTATAGGAAGTCTATTTGTAGGAAGATTGGCTACAAGAAGTGCATCTATAAGAAGAACGACTATAGGAAGAGCAAGCAGAAGTGTGCTGACTAGAACAAAAGAGTGAGAAGATGATGCTTCCTCCACTTCACAATGATTCAAAATGATGTTATCCAATACTTCATCTCCATCTTTAAGTTGCATAAAAGAGCTTCTACCTAACATCATAAGCTGCACCATAGAATTAACTTCCTCGCCCTCTTCACCAACATGTGGCCATACGGGATTATCCTTGTCATGGAATGGTTGAGCAAGAGGATAAAGAGCAAGATTTTTGGTGTTTTTTCCATTAGAAATGGTTATGTCTCTTGTATTGCATCCAATTTATGTATTTTTTGTTTCTAACCATGGCCTTCCAAGAATAATGGGATACTCGCCTAGTGTGGCTTTAAGAGAAAGAATCATGAACTCTATTGGGTACTCCCATGAGTCTAGAATTACCACAAGATCCTCTACTATACCTTCAAGCTTAACAGTAGAACTATCAACAAGCTGTAGGATAGTAGGAGTAGGTCTCATGCTTGCAAATTTTAGTTGTTGCGGAATATCCTTAGTCATTACATTTATTGTTACTCCCAAGTCAATCAGAGCATTCTTTATTTGGATCTCATTTATAACAACTCCTACCACAGGACTACCTGGGTCATTGTACTTAGGTACAATCACTTTCCCAAGCATTATGTTAGCTAGTTGCCTCACCACATGAACCGTAGTGGGCTTTCTTCTTCTTTCCTAGCTTATTGAGGCATGCTTCCTTGATTGTCTTGCCATATATTGAAACATCTTTTATGGCATGAAATAGGGGTATCTCGACACATATATGCTTCATCTAATCTATAATGTCAAAATTTGTGTCCTCCTTTTCTTTCTTCTTCTTGAAAACTTCCAATCATTGAGGAAATAGGGGTGTTTGTGCAGTCTGCTTGACTGGGATTGGTTCAGGATTTTTAGGTGCACTTGGTTGAATGGGGGTATTCAGAGGCTCCTCTTCTTCCACAAGAAGCTCAGTGATAATGGGTGTGGAAGGATTTGGTATAGTAGTTCCTGAACGCAATTGGATGTCACTCACACTCACAACATATGCAAGGAATTGATTTGAATCAACAGAGTATACAGGCTGCTACTGTGGTTTGTTATTTAGATTGGGTGTGGGTTAAGATGGTAGCTGAGTAGGTTTAGGTGGATTTGAGCTTGAATTAGTAGGAGGATGCATTATAGCAGGTTGTTGGGGCTGAGAAGGTGGTTGCATGTAGCTATTTGGATGGTTTGGCCATTGTTGTCCTCCCCTCCATTGATTTGTTTATTGCTAATTTCCTAGGGGTGGTTGTCAATTTCCTTGAGGTTACTGCCACTGGGGTGGAGAGTTTTGATGATTAGACTAGGTATTTGGAGGGTTTCTCCAAGGTGTTGGTGGATATCCTCCATATTTGGATGGATATGGGGGTTTCCATTGGTTACCAGGTGAATAAGAATTGAAATATGGCCTAGCAAAAGAGAGTGGATCTAGTGGCATACCTTGTCTTGGATCCCAAAGCCTCCTTTGTGAAAAATAGTAGACTTAATCTTCTTCAATTTGAATTGGCTTGAAATTGGGTGCGATCTATTTGATTTCAATATTATCTGCCATCTTGCATCTACAATCCTTCTTTTGTCTGCAATGGGAGCAATACTCTGCCAGTGTTGCCTTTGCCTCCTCTTGTTTCTACTTGGCCTAAAGTGTATCTAGCTAAGTAGTTAGATTGTTTATAATGCCTTGCTTGAATTCTTCCAACAAATGAGTAATCTCCATTCTTGAAACTCCACTAGTAGATGACTTACCCATAGAATATTGGTAAGCTCTCCCTCTCTTTGAAGCTACCCTAGAGTAGTTCTGGCATATCTTCTTAATATCCTCCCAAGGAACTTGGGAGATATATCCTCCTCTAATGAAGTCCAAGGCATTAGTGCAGCTATCATTAATTCCTCTCAGGAAAAGCAACTTTTGTGAGTTTTCATTGAGTGTATGGTGTGGAGATTTTTGTAGGCAAAACAAAAACCTTGCAATGTAACCCTCTCATATTCCTTCTGCTACATCCTAAAAATGTCACCTCCTCTCATGTCACCGCCCCTGCAATACTCCTTGTATTTCTCAAGGAATTTTTTCTTCATGTCATCCCATGTCTCCACAATATCTCAACTTAGACTCATGAACCATCTTAATGTAGCTTCTTTCAGAGTGGTAGGAAATAGCTTAAGCCTATGGGCATCGGTGGTATAGTCATAACTCTTGCAGAGTATGTCAAATTTGAACAAGAATGTATCAAGATCTTCTATGACAAGTCCATAGAACTTAGGAAGGACTGAAGAAAGGATATTTTTGAGGTTGTCTACTTCATTCTGATGAGCAATAGGGAAAGGAAAATCTAGTTGGTTAGGTTTGTTTCTATTTGCATCACCCATGCCTGCTTGATGTAGTTCCAAAGCAAAGGGATTCTCAAGCTGATTTTGGTCTTCAAAGGAAACTTCAAAGCTAGTCAAATCAGGAAGAATCAAAAAAGGGGTGTGTATCTTCTTCTTCTTCTTCTCTTGGCAAGATTTGATATTCAACTAGCTAGAATGGATCAAGATTGTTAGGAAGGAATCTCCCGTAAGCATCTCTTATACTTCCTCTATGCATGCAGTATCAACTCACTACTAGCCAACTCACACAAAGAATTGGTAAGGAATAAGGGGGGTCATTACTTCCTAAATGAGGGGTATACTAAGAACAAACTTTCAGAAATACTACAGCAAGAAAAACTATCAATGACTCAGAAGAACTCCCTAGTTTGACACCATACCTGACAACAATGCCAAAAATGTTGGCCTCCTACAATGATTTAACAACTAAGCCCTTATAGCTGTAATTCAGAGATTTGACATCTAAACTGAATAGCCATTTCAATCATCATGAAGGTGCATTTAACTTGTCAACCCAAGGACATGAACTTGAAATGGGTCAACACAATATGTGCACCAAGGATCCAAAGTAGCCATACTCATTCTATAATTAAGAAAAACATAATGTTGAAGGTAAATTGCTTAGAAAGAAATAACATAAGTGTTGAACATCAACCAACAACTATGCTAAGTTGAAATGCATGATGAAAACGAAAATCTAAGCAAACAAACAGGAAACTACTCTATCTACTTTGGCTAAAAGAATAGTCACAAAATGGAATTTTAGTGGCTGTAGGAATAGTCGGTGTCAGATTCTTAACTAGTTACTTGAACAAAAATTAATGACTAAACTAAACTAAAAGATGAAATTCTCACCAAGTGGGCCCCCTTGGATGAGTATTCTCTACAACTAATGTAAACTCAAATGCACAGACTTATAACTTCATCTTATTCATTGGAAAACATGAGTACAATAGAGCAGTGCAATTGTATTGTTGAAAACTAAGAATGCAAGTAAATCATCAAATCGTGCAACCTCCTGCGAAGGAGAATCTGACTCTTATCTATAGGAAAAGAAGCTACTAACTAAATAAGGCAGTCAACTCCACGAATTGGGAGGATGCCACTTTAAGAAAAATAGAGAAAGTGGAGAGGTGGTTATGCATGCATGGAATCTGGTTAGATGTGCTTGCCTCAACACAAATTTAGCACAACAATAATGCCTATATTCACTCAACAACAATAAAGATCATTTAAAAGGTGGTTACAACTCGATTTGCATGAGGAATCTCCCGCTGTTGATAGTCTTCCCTTCGTTGACCTTTGCATGACCACACTGTTAACCGTTATGGTGAATGACCAATTGGCAAAATCTTCTTGATTTAGTGACCTCAAATCATATCTACATGGCAATATTAGTACGCACAATAATCACATATATGTAGCTATCTTAAAGAACATTCATTAATCCACATGTAGAATTAACACAAATAGTCCATATAACATGTTAATTTCATTAAAGATTTGTAGAGATAAAATTAGGCCCAATGTCTATGGTTTTGAGGAAATATCAACATTCAAACATCAAGGTTCATGACAATTTCAACAGATAGATCATAAATTCTACCAAAATTAAACCATAAACTAGACTCATCAAACATGGAAGAGTGATTATACAGATAGAAGAAGGTTTACGACACAAAAACCACACCTGTATCCAAGCACCAATAGGGGTGACAAGGGTCATCTAGTCACACATAGTACGATCACTT
The DNA here is from genome assembly GCA_007258455.2 of Sequoia sempervirens. Taxonomy (NCBI): domain Eukaryota; kingdom Viridiplantae; phylum Streptophyta; class Pinopsida; order Cupressales; family Cupressaceae; genus Sequoia; species Sequoia sempervirens. The sequence continues at coordinate 201,743,318 of VDFB02193867.1, forward strand.
GGGAACACATCACAAAACACACACACAAAAGATCAAGAAGAGGCCTCCTCCTAACATTGATCGACCAAGAGGTCATCTGCTTCCCACTCTAGATCATCTTAGGGGGAAGGAGGATGAGCCTGTAGTGGTGGGATGTTAAGAGGAGGAGAATTTGGCCCTCTCATAACAAGGGCTAAGGAAGAGGGCCCCGCAAGGTCTTCTTCGTCGAGCTCTTGTGGAACTAGGGTTAGCGATTTTGTGAAAATTATTGATATGGCCAAAACTTCATCCATAGAGTTAAACATGCACCCTACAAGAGCATCACGTTTAACTTTAATGGATGGGGCGGGTTGTGCTTGAGATTCATTGCTAGGTTCACTAAACAACTTGAGAGCAGTGACGAACTCAAGGGTAGCCGAGACTAGTTCCATCACTAGGACAAAACAAGTCAACATGAGACCTCCTTGTGAAGAAGGTGGGCTCCTCCTACATCTCCTATTTCTAGAAGGATCACACTCCACCTTTTGTTTCATCAGAGGAGATGAAATCCCCACAGACGAGGCTAGAGGTGTGGAGGAAGAGGAGGAAAGAACCATAGTGTATACAACTAAGGTATTAGTCATATCCATGGGCTTTAGAAAAGGCTAGATATCCAACATCAAAGGCAACTCCACTGAAGGAGTGATGAACACATATACCCCCTTGGGGTTAGGTGCATTTGTACTCACGTCAGAAGCAACGTGAAACTAGACAAAAGGGAATCAGAGGGAAGAAGAGAGGGAGACACTGCAGGAGGCCCTAAAGTAGGGGTGGTTGTCTCTTCCTCCTTCCTTTGTGAGGTGGCTTGCTCAGCCAGGAGAGTCTTTCACTAGTGCTTGTGCTCGCATGCAAGATGGTTTCTACGAATCTTTGAGTTGGAGGCTAGAGGTTGTGAAGGAACAAAAAGCTCCTACTCAACCATGGGAACATCCACTGAAGTCATCTCTAGCGAAGGACTGGATTCCTATACGAGAGGAGGAGTAGGCTGAGGAGTAGTGGGGGGAGTCAAATCAAGTGCCTTAGCAGCGGGCCTCTTCCTGTTCACTACTTTAGGAGTAGGAGTGGTAGGAGGCCATGGATCGAATTCCCTTCGGGAACATTTCTTTTTACCATATAAGTAATACCATGGTCTATGGTATTCATTAGGAAGGTCTGAGATCCTGAGCTTGGGCCTGAGCCAAGGAGGTATCATCAGACTCAGTGGATAACCTCCGGATTGACTCATCCAATACTCCTCCCAAGAAAGGGGATAGGACGAGGCAGTCTGAAAAAAGGCAACCTTCTCTTTTCCTTTACAGGAAGGAGAGGGAGCCAATGTGGACTTCTCCTCTCCCTTCTAGGAAGGGGGATTGGTCAGTGTAGGCTTCTCTTTCTCCTCTCGGGAAGAGCAGGCGACTGACTATTGTATCATAGGAAGGGTCAATTTTGGTTGTCCCTTGCCCTGAGACTTATACTTTACATAATTCTTGCAAAGTAGGTCCATTCTCAGAGGAAGCAGACTAACTAGGGTGGGCCAAAAGTGATCCAATAGATATCCATCATGGGAAACACGACACCTTTGTGGGAAAATTTTAAACATTTTTTAACAACGAAGGTGATTTCATTCATGGAAGCCAACTAGGATACGCCTAGCTTCAGCCTAAATAAATTCAACTCTGGAATAAATAAAAAACCATGTCAACAGCCCTAGTTCCAACTAGGACGAACAAAGTTATCAAGTCATATGGTTTGAGACACATATCATCATGTGTACAGATGGTAGATTTTGTTTCTCTGTATTCTTCCCTTTGTAATGAATTTAATACTAATGTTTCTTCTGTAATGACATTCACACGACTCACAGGGTCCACCAAGACCCCCATCACAATGTTAGCATTGAGGTGAGCGGAAATCTAGAGGGGAGAGGGCTTATTGTTTAAGGGAAAATCTTGTGACATGAATGTTATGTCCAGAGAACCAGGTGCAGGTAGAGCAGTAGACATCACCATGACCATGTTAACATAGGCCTCAATTTGAGTAATAGAATCAGTGGGATCAATAATCATGTTAGCAAAATGTGACAGAAATGGGTCTATGTATATCTACAATTCACTATTAGCTCTCGCCACTGATTTATTAGCATTTTGTTTACTCCCATTGAGACAAATGGTACCATCCTCGATGCAATCTTGTATCTCATGACACAACTGCATACAACATTCGATATCATTTCCATTAACTCAATGGTATTGACAATAAGTGCTCCCATCATACCAACTAGGGTAAGGCTCGTTAAGAGGCTTAGGAATTGGCAAGGTTACGATCTTATCCTTCAACAACTTTTGTAAGATAGAAGAATAAGATTTTGATAACTTTGTGAAATTTCAGTTATGTTTGAGGCCATTGTCATTAGCAGTGACTACTACATTTGTAACAGCCTTTTCTTTTCTAGAGATTGATATGATGGATTTTCCCTCAGAATGGGAGTGCGAGGAGGATCCCCCGAACTAAACAATCATCTATTGGTACTTTTGTAGGGCCACACACAAATGTGAGAAAGAAGGGTACTTCATAAAAGCAAACTTCTCTTACCAAGGCCTTTGTAAGTTACCTATGAATACCTTTTGTACATCAAAATCAAGCAGCTAATACTAGATTTGTGAAAGGAGCACTTGATAGTGTGCTATGAAATTAGTGATTTTTTTGTTGTCTCCTTGTTTACATCGGACAAGATTTGAGAAGGTCATTTTTAGTCCAATGTTAGCTTGAAATTGTCTAAGGAATTGGTTTACAAGTTGGTCAAATGAGAAAATAGAATTGTCAAGCAAGGAACAATACCATTCTAGTGTTGTATCCTTGAGTGATTGATGGAATAGTTTTTCCATTAATGCATTGTGGTGGAAGAAATTTGTGCACAAGGCATTAAAGGTGGATACATGTGTTTAAAAATCTCCTTTACCACCATATTTTTCAAACTTAGGGATCTCCATTCCTTGAGGGAAGGGAGTGTTCAGAATTGCAACCGACAATGGGCTATGCCAGAAGAAGGGTTGAAAGATAGGTTGAGTAGAGGCTTGGGAGAGACTCGCCAACTGGCTCTTCATCTTACCCATATTCTTAAGAAGAGTATTCAAAATAGGGTCATTCAAAGATAGAAGGCAAGAGGAAACTCCTCTAGAACCACTACCAAAGCCACCTCCAAAATCACCACCGGTGTGACCTCCACTAGAACCAATACCAGAGCCACCGCCACCAATAGGGCCTTCGTTGAAACCACCTCTGCTTCCGGAGCCACCACCATGACCTCCACTAGAACCACTTCCACCAGCACCACCTTTGCTGCCAAATCCACTACCACTACCAAAGCCTCCACTACTCATCCCACCAAAACCTCCACCACTAGAGGTGACAGGGGGTGAAGCTAAAGCCCAAGGGGACCATGTTTACTTTGATAGTTTCAGGTTTTTCAAAGATAGAAGGGATGCTAATAGAAGGGATCGCATCAGCCATGTACACAGATAATTGTCCTTCATAATCTTCAAAAGTGGCTGCTCGCATAACGCTAGGATTGTTTGAAGGAGCACATGATTTTGTCAAACTAGTAAGACACTAGAAGTTCTAAGCCTGTTCGATCATTTTTTATCATGTACTTTAATTCACTAATTACTTGAGTGGCCCTAGCCATCTTTAGATTCCTTTCCAAGTGATTTTCTAAGGAACCCAACCCTTTACTAAAGGTAGAGACATATTCCAAAGGGATTTGAATAGCCTCATACTTGTCCACTGGCGATGGTGTAAGAGATGTAGGAGGATTGGGGATGTGATCAGTCTCGTCGGAGAACCCTACCTCACCCTTTGACAACTACACCTACATGGCCACACTAACGGTGGGACCAGTGAAAAGGCTTGTAGAGAAACCAGTTGTGACCTTTGTCCTTTCCATTAGGAGGTGTCGTACATTTCTCCTCACAATATACCCAAAAGTTGTGGACTAGGTTGTTACGCTTATAAACCTTCACAACACTTGGGAATACAATGGTCGCGAAGTACACGGGAGAGGTCTCAACACCAACAGATGAATAGACGTTGGTTCACATTGAGTTCACCAAAAATGTAAGAGAGGGGGACTGACCACGTTCAAGGCCCTAGGTCATAGAGGGCCAAGAGCAGAGGCTGCCCTAACTTACCTCAGCTTAATGGGGTGTTAGGAAATGCAGGACAATAATGATGAGGACTATAAGGTCCTTCAATCACTCTATAGACCCAAAATGTAGAATAGGGCTAGGCGAGCTAGTTTTTAGGTTCAACACTATGCCTCAGGAAGCTTTGTTTGAGGAGGAAAGTGCGGCCTCGGGATGACAGTGCGGTGCACTAGTCTCTCAAGTGTGTTGGCGTTTGTACGACCATAAAACTAAAGAGACAAGGTTGAAGTTTGGAAAACAAGCTAGCAACCTAGCTAGCTACTACTAAAGGGCCAAAACAATGCTATGAAGTAAATGAAATATGCTTTAATATGATAAAGTAAAAACACAAGAGTTAAGGTGGCAAGAATGATCTCACAAAGGAATTTGTTCACCAGATAGCTCCCAGAAACATGTTAACCTATACACAAAGAAGAGGAAAATTGTTGGGTGGTTGTATAGGGGCCTACCTCAGTTAGACCCCCGTTTAGATTTTTCCACCTCCACGGACGACCAAGAAAGCGAGTATGATAAAGAAAGTAATATAATAAAGAACACTAAAACACTACAAAACAATAAATGTGCTTACTCAACCAAGTAATAGAGGAGAGGAATGGGAAGCTTACCACCTCCATCAAGAGCACTCAAGGCTAATGGAGGAGATAATGAGAGTATTTGAGCCTCTGCTACAATGGTGTTGTCCCACACTTGCTCTACTAAAGTGATGGAGTGAAGTAATTGTTTCTATGGAGTGTAAAAGTGTTGCTAGAATGCTAGAATGGAGACTAGAATGCTTGAAGATTGCTTGAAGGGATGCAAAAGAAGTTGTGAAGCATGTAGAAGGAGAGAATTTGAAGGAGAGATGAAGAAAATGACCATATTTGAGTCGATCAAATGAAGAGGGCATTACAAGTTGACTGCCAATGAGAAGTGTAATGCCTTTGCAGGCTCTAGTCGCAGGAATCTGTCAGGGATGTAAGTAGGTCATGTGAATGTCTATGTGCCACATGGGAATCCTCGACAAAAAATCCCCCATCGACGCGCAAAACAGGTGCCAAGTGGAATGAAGGAAGTAGGCTTATGTATAATTTATCCTTTGAATTTGGTTTTCTAAAGTGGAGAAAGGAAAAAAGGGGAATTTTCATAAGGGGTGCAAATTCACTCCTATACAACCTCAAATCCTTACCAACATAGCAGCAAATCCTAGAGCAAAACCCGAAGCAAAAATAGAATACCTGTAGCCTTCCTTAATTATAATTTTCTCAATATCCTCAACATATGTAGCCAATAATCATCATTCATGACATCAATGACAACAACAACTAGTAGACAACCAATTAACCAGTTGACATAAATCACAACACCTTCATTCTTGCAATAATCTCCCCCTTTGTCATTGATGGCAACACGTGATGTGAAAAAATATCAAAGACAACACAACAACTCTAAAAACACTTTCTCATGATTTTGCTTTCTCCCCCTTAGTAGATACTCTTCACTAGATAAACTTTTTCACATGATACTCTTCTCCCCCTTTGACATCAATGGAAAAGGCAAAAGATGTTTTACATTAATTTCTTCCTTTGACATTAAAAACCTTACGAATACTGAATACTCCCCCTTAGGAGTGTACCCAACACAAGAAAACACAAGACACTAGCTACTCCCCCTAAGAGGTAGCCACCAAACATCAATCCAAAAGAAAGATAGATCCAAAGATCCACCAAACTGATGCATCTCCATATACATCTAGTTTAAGTAAGGAGGGACAATAACCCCTAACTTCCCCCAAAGATACTCAAAAGTATCTTGGGGAAGAGCCTTTGTAAATATGTCAACAACCTTATCCTTCATAGGTAGATACTCAAGCTTTACTTCATTTTCCATAATCTTTTCTCTCAAAAAGTGATACCTTATTGATATGTGTTTTGTCCTTGAGTGCATCACTAGATTCTTTGAAATGTTAATTGCACTTGTATTATCACAAAAGATAGAAATAGGATCATCATACATTACTATGGTGTCTTTCAATGTCTATCTCATCCACAACTCTTGTGTAAAACAAGATGTTGCAGCAATATACTCAACTTTTGCAATGGATAAAGAAACTGAATCTCGCTTTTTACTCAACCATGACACCAATCTGCAACCAAGAAAGAATGCACCACCACTTGTACTCTTTATGTCATCAACATAGCCAACCCAATTTGCATCTATATAAGCACTTAATGTAAAATTAGTATCCCTAAGATACCATAAGCCATAATCCAGAGTGTCATTCAAAAATCTAAATATCCTCTTAACAACAATAACATGTGTATCTTTAGGGTCTTCTTGAAATCTAGCCACAAGACATGTTGCATGCATGATATCCGGTCTAGTAGCAGTTAAATATAACAAACCTTCAATCATAGATCTATACTTGCTCTAATCAACCTTAGGTGAATCATCATCTTTCCTCAATTTGTAGCCAATCACCATAGGAGTGCATATAGGTTTGGAACCATCCATTCCAAACTTCTTCAACATTTCTCTTACATACTTTGACTGTGAAATAAAAATCACTTTCTCTTTTTGATTAATTTGCATACCAAGAAATAAATTAATCTCACCATACATAAACATCTCAAACTCTTTTTGCATCTCTTCAAACATCTTACACATTGTTTTATTCCCTCCAAAGATAATGTCATCAACATATACAACCACTATCAATATTTTGTCATTTTCAATTTTGAAGTACAAATTACTATTTGTCGTGCCTCTATCAAAACATTGTTGAATCAAATACCTATCCAACCTCACATACCAATCTCTAGGATCTTGCTTCAATCCATATAAATCTTTCTTCAATCTATAAACCATATTCAATTAATCTGACAACTGAAATCCTTTTGGTTGTTCCATGTACACTTCTTCTAACTCTCCATTTAGAAATGAGACTTTACATCCATCTGATAAACTTCAAAATCTTTATGAACAAAAAAAGCTAAAAATATTTTGATAGCTTCTATCCTAGCCACCAAAGCAAAGGTTTCCTGAAAATCTATACCTTATACTTGTGAGTAACCCTTACACACAATTCTTGCTTTATTTCTAACTACTTTTCCATTCTCATTCAACTTGTTTCTGAATACCCATTTTGATCCGATTATGTTCTTATCTACCAGTCTAGGGACCAATTCCCAAGTCTGATTCTTCTCAATCTACATAAGTTCTTCTTCCATAGCTTTCATCCAATTCTCATCATTACATGCTTTAGTTACTGTCTTCGGTTCAACTTCATATAGTAAACACAGATTTATTTCACCAACAGTAGCTTTGTTTCTTGTCATTACATCTTTCCTCTTGTCTCCAATGATTTGAATTTCTAAATGATCCTTTTGCACATATTTAGGTGTCTTTGGGGACACCACTAGAGCTTCTTCTTCATCATCCTACTTATCATATTCTTGCTTCTCCTAATCTTCCACAACTTCTACTTCTACACAATCAGGTTCATCTGATACATATCCATCAACTTCAATTGAATTCTTCAATGCTTCATCCACCTTGACATTCGTGCTCTCTACAATCATTCTCAACCTTTTATGAAAAAATATGTAAGTCTTTCTTCTAGTAGAATATCCAAGGAAGATACCTTCATCACTTCTAGCATCAAACTTCCTTAAATTTCATTCATTCCGTCTGATATAACATTTACTTCCAAACACCTTGAAATACCTAACAGTAGGAATTCATCCACACTATAGCTCATAGGGGGTCTTAGTATTGTTAGCTCTTCCTTGAACTTGATTGAACACATAAACAGTGTGAATAGCTTCTCTCTAGTAAACTTCTAGCAGACTAGCCTCTATAATCATTGATCTAGCAACTTCTTGAATTGTTCTATTCTTTCTTTCAACAACTCCATTTTGCTGAGGATTTCTAGGAGTAGATAACTGTGTTTTTATTCCATGAACTTCACAATACATGTTAAACTCATTAGAGTTGAATTCACCACCTCTTTCAAGCCTCAAAGATTTTATTCTCAAATTTTATTCATTCTCAACCATAGCCTTAAATGTCTTGAATCTATCTAATGCATCAAAATTCTCTCTAAGAAAAGTAACCCATGTATATCTAGAGTAATCATCAATCAAAAGCATAAAGTACCTTTCACCTTGTAGTCTTTTCACTCTTGTAGGACCACAGAGATCTGTATGAATCAAATCCAATAGTCTAGTAGTAGATTGTTCTTTTAATCTAAAGTTGTTTCTAGCTTGCTTTCCAAACTGACAATTCCTACAAATGAAATTAATAGGCTTTGTAATCCTTGGTAAATCTCTCACAACTTGTATTGACTGATTCTTGCCATATTATCAAAATTCATGCAAAACATTCTCCAGTGCCATAACCAACTATCATTGATCTAAGTCATAAAGCAACGTCCGTCAACACCCTTGAATTGATAAATATTTCCTTCAGATTTATTTCCTACAAATATCACAGTTTTGGATCCTTTCCTAATTTCACAACTCTCATCTTCAAATACAAGATTATATCCTTTACTACACATATTTCCAACACTCAAGAGATTATGCCTCAAACCCTTAACATAGTAGACGTCATCAGTATTATGCTTGCCATCAAAACTTACTCAACCTATCTGACAAATCGTAGCACCACTATCATCTCCAAATTTAACTAAACCTCCATAATATTTTTGAATTTTAACAAACTTAATCTTATCACTAGTCATGTGATGTGAACAACCACTATCAACAACCTAGTACTTTTCTTGTTTAGTATGTAGGGTAGAGATCACAGTATTTTCATCTTTCTCTAGAGGACTCTCATTCACCTGTCCTTTAGTGTTAGCAAGATTAGATTCATCTTTTATAACCAAGAACAAGATTTCATTATCATCAAAATCTCCATAATCAAACTCTTCATTAGAAATACCAACATCTCCATTTACATAATATGCTTTATTAATCGCCTTCCCTTTGTTTTCTTTGCTCAACCTATGTTTATTCTTCTTAGCTCTTTCCGAACATCTCGAAGCATAATGACCCTATTTTTACTTATGAGATAAAATATAATCAATACATACTTCTATTGGAAGCTTGTTGGTGTTGTCTTTGATGTCAACCCCTAGCATTGGAGTTGTTATAATCTTGGATTTGTTAGTGTTGTCAACACAATATTGTTGGTGTTTTCATTGTTGTCAACTTTCCATATAGCTATGGAAATTACTGGAGTCTGCTTATGTTGATGATATTTTGGTAGTATGGATGTGTTGTGGTTAATATGAAGTGTTTTAGCTATTGTATACGTGTTCAAGAGGTGTTAGTAGTGTTGTAGTTGCAATTGGTTCACTTGGTTTCCAAGTGCTTTTAAGAAAATTTGAATAAAAGAGATTATAGTGTGACAAAGTGGTGTTCAGTGTTGTGCTCCAAATTTCTTCATGGTTGAAGTTATGCTTGTGTGGTTTGGATATGTTGATCAAAGGTGTTTATAGGTGTTATATCCAAAGTTGCAGGTTTTGGATTGTATGATAGTGAAAGTTGTGTTCACCAGTGTGTGTGTCTATGAAGAAGGTTGTTTGGGAGAACTGAGATTGCTTTGCATTTCTTCACATTGGAGTATCTTGTCTTGCATATTTGGGGAAGAGCTTATACTGTCTATAACTTCATTCCCTCAAGGTTTTAGGCGCTAAGGTGTTCCATGAAGTTGGTTAGTGATTTGGATGTCTGTACCAATGTGTTTGGTTGCACAAAATGATGGTGTTCTCAATTTCAAGTGGTTGTGGTAGAGTTAAAGAATATTCTAACAATCCTAGAATGTTCTAAGATGTTGTATGGATGTTTTAGATTTTTTTTATGTGGCCTGTGAAATTTTCTTCAAACCTAGTTAAGCACGAACTTAATTGTTAAGGGCATTAATACAAGTTTGGCTGACTTGGCATGTTAGCGCTAATTGTGGAGGTGGTGTGTTGTTTGTGGAAGTGTGGAAAAGTGTTTGGTGTCGACCTATTTTGTAATTGCACATTTAAGGTGCATAGTCCACCTTGGAGAATGTTTTCAAGGTTGTGGATGGTATATAAGCAAGGTAAATCATTGGGGATGGGTGTAGATCCGTAGGAGTGTGAAAGATGCAAATTTAATTAAGTGTGGTGATCTGAGTGTGACCTTAATGTCTATGACTTTGAAGTAGTGAGCAGAAGGGTCTACATATGTAGTGTACCTGAAGTTACTAAAGGTAGTGAGTTGGAGGTTGCGGATGGTTCAAAGTTGTTGTGGTGGATCTTCCTGTTGCTCTAAGATGGAGTTCTCTTCGTAACAGTTACTTTCTTTCTTCTTTCTAATTTGGTAGTGAGCCATTGGCAATGAGCCCTTCTTTATTTTGGGCAATGAGTCCTCTGGTAGTAAGCCTATTATATTCAATGTTGCAATTCATTTATATAGTGAGTTGATCCTCACCCTGGTTTTTCCCTTCTTGGGTTTTCCACATAAATTTGGTGTTCTATTGTGCATGGTGTTCTGATGTGTTGTTGTTTCACTTGTTTACTTTCATGCTAAATCCAATTAAGGGTTTAAGGGCTAATAAAGATCTAAATGTTAATGAGGGTTTTGATGTTTTAATGTACAATTGATTCAGCCCCCTCTTAGTTGTCCTACACATCTAATAATTGCTATCAAAGAAAGGTTCCTTAGAAGAAGCTTAACTGTTTGAGGTATATCTGGATGGCACATAGGAAGGAGGCTCCCTTATTTGATGGGATGATTTATGCATTTTGGAAAACCTGGATGGAAGGTTTCCTTGTTTCCCAAGGGTTTGGAGTTTGGAAGTTAATTGAAGATGGATATGCAATTCCTACTAACGGTTCAACAACTGATGATGATATCAAGGCATATGAGAACAATGGAAAAACAAGGAAAGCTCTTTTGAGTGGTCTTGCTGATTTAGAACTTGTGAACGTTATGGGCTACAAATCTGGAAGAACCTGGAAAGTATCTATGAAGGAGATCATAAGGTCAAGCAAGCAAAGAAGACAAATTTTAAGAATACGTTTGAAACCAAAGGATTTATGAAGATGAAGATATTGCAAGCTACATGCATAGATTGGATGAAGTTTTCAATTCCATAAATGGCCTCAATGGAAAATTAGAAGAAGATGAGGTAGTAAATAAGGTATTAATAACTCTTCCTAAATCTTATAGTTCTAAAGTTTATATTGTTGAGGAAGCTCGGGATTTAGATCATTGAGATCAGTTGTTTGGTGCTTTAACTACTTTTGAATTGAGAGTGATTGGTCAAAATGATTCAAGAAAAGAGACTACTTTTAAAGCTAGCAAAACTAAGAAGGATGATGAATTAAATCCAAATGAGCTTGATGAAATGGAAGCAAATTTTGTAAGAAGATTGAAAAAGAGCATTGAAAAATACAGAGGTAAGTTACCTTTCAAATGTTTTAACTACGAAAAGATAGGTCATTATGCTCAAAGATGTCCAACCAAAGTTTCAAATGATAAATATAAGGATAATAAAGGTAAATATATCAAGAGAATTTATTGTGTTAAAGAAGAGGTTAACATATCTAATAATGAATTTGACTACTCAGACGATGAAAATTATGAATGCTTGTTCATGGATTTGAATGTTGGAACTAATTCTACTGACTCTGAAAGATGTACAAAGAAAATTGTCACAAAAACAGGTCACAACATCAAAGGGACTATGTGACTACTTTTCATGTTATAGAGGAGAAAAACCATTGGATAATTGACAACGGATGCTCAAATCATATGAAAAGTGATAAGAGTAAGTTTGTTAAACTTGAGAAGTTTGAAGGTGGTCTTGTTAAGTTTGGTGATGATACATTTGCTAAGATATATGGAAAAGGTTTAATTAGTTTTGATGGAAAGCATAACACAAATGATGTTCTTTATGTCAAGGGTCTCCAGCATAATCTTCTGAGTGTAGGATAAATGTGCAGCAAAGGATATAATCTTTTAGTTTAGGACAGTGGTTGTGAAATCAAAAAATAAAGATCTAAAACTATATTTGTTGCAGGAACAAGGACATATGGGAATGTTTATCAACTCAATGGTGCTAATGGTAAATGATTTATGACTCAAATCAATAAAAGTTGGCTATGGAATAGAAGAATGTGTCACATCAATTTTGATAACCTAGCAAGGATCAACTCTACTCAAGCTGTGAGAGATCTGCCAAGAATTACAAAGCCTACCAATGTAGTTTGCAAGGAAAATCAAGTTGGGAAGAAAATAAGAAAGATTGATGGTCTGACTGACTGATAGATCAGATAGACTGATATCATTGATTCTAGAGATGATTGATAGTTTGGAAGAATTTAAAGCTATAATTGAGAATGAAATGGATATGAAAATCAAGTGCTTAATGTTTAATAGAGGTGGAGAGTTCACCTCTAATGAGTTTAAAATTTTTTGTGAAGATCATGGGATAAAGAGGCATTTTTCAGCTCCTAGAACTTCTCAGCAAAATGGAGTTGTGGAAAGAAAGAATAGGATAGTTCAGGAAGCAGCAAGGAGAATGATGAAGAAAGCAAATCTATCAGATGTCTATTAGAGAGAAGCAATTCACACTACAATATACATATTGAGTAGAGTAAAAGCAAGAGTAAACAGTTCAAATACTCCCTATGAACTATGGTATGAAAGAAATCCTATTGTTAAATATTTAGAGTGTTTGGAAGAAAATGTTATATTAGGAGAGATGAAGAAAACTTGGGAAAGTTTGATGCAAGATCATATGAAGGAATATTCATTGTATATTCTACAAGCAAGGCTTACCAGTGCTACAACAAGAGGCTAAAGAAGATAGTTGAAAGTGCGAATGTCAAAGTAGATGAAGAACCACATAAAAGCTCAATACTGATAGAAGGATATAAATCTGACGAGTCCTCTTGCAGAGAAGAAGAAAAAGAAGAAGAGAAGGAAAAGGAGATGCAGGTTGAAGACAAAGATGCTCTAGAAAGGATTACTAAGACTCCTAAGTATGTGTAGAAGAATCATTTTGAAGATTAAATCATTGGTGATAAGAGCAGAGGCATGTTGACAAGAAGAAAAGTTGCTATGACAAAAGAACAAGCAAATTTATATCTACTTTCCAAAGTAGAACCCAAGACAATGATTGGGGCATGTAAGGATGAGAATTAGACCAAAGCTATGGAAGAAGAATCAAACTTGGGAATTAGTCCCAAGACCAACAAACAAGAATGTAATAGGAACTAAATGGGTGTTCCGAAACAAGTTGAACGAGAATGGAGAAGTTGTTAGAAATAAGGCTAGACTTGTGTGTAAGGGCTACTTACAAGTGAAAGGAATAGATTTTGAGGAGACATTTTCTCTGATGGCAAGAATGGAGCCCATTAGGATGTTTTTGGCCTTTGCAACACATAAGGATTTCAAGGTCTATCAAATGGATGTGAAGTCCACTTTCTTGAATGGTGAGTTAGAAGAAGAGGTGTATATTGAATAACCAGAAGGTTTTCAGTTATCAGATAATCCTAATATCATTTGTAGATTGAAGAAGGCATTGTATGGACTCAAGCAAGCTCCCAAAGCTTGGTATGCAAGATTGGATAGGTACTTGTTGCAGTAGGGATTCAATATAGATACTACAGATAGTAATATTTACTTTAAAGTTGAGAAGGATCAAATCTTGATTGTGGTTGTGTATGTTGATGATATAATCTTTGGAAGAAATGAGACAATGTGCAAGAAGTTTGCAAAAGAGATGCAAAATTAATTTTAGATGTTAATGTTTGAGGAGATTTTTTTTTCCTTGGGCTACAAATTAGTCAAACAAAAAAAAACTAATATTCATATCATAGTCAAAATATGTCAAGGAAATGTTGAAAAGGTTTGGGATGAAAGACTCTAAACCGGTATGTACTCCTACAGTTACTGGTTGCAAGTTGAGCAAGAATGATGAATCTCCTAAGACTAATCAAAGCAAGTACAGGTCAATGATTGATAGACTACTATATCTACCTATTACTAGACCAGATATCATGCATGCAGTTTGTCTTGTGGCCAAATTTCAAGAAGATCCTAGAGAATCACATGTGGCAACAATAAATAGGATATTTAGATATTTGTAGGGCACTCCATATTGTGGTCTATGGTATCCAAAGGATACTGATTTCTTTTTAAGTGCCTATATTCATGCAAATTGGGTAAGTTGTGTGGATGAAAAAAGAAGTACAAGTGGAAGTGCTTTCTTTCTTGGAAGCAATTTGGTTTCTTGGTTAAGAAAAAAACAAGATTTAGTATCTTGGTAGAGTATATTACTGTGGCATCTTGTTGCACACATGTGTTGTGGATGAAGCAAACATTGAAGGATATCAGTTCTATATCATATAATGAACTTATTTCTATCTTTTGTGATAATACAAGTGCTATCAATATATCAAAGAATCCGATAATGCATTCAACAAAAAATTATATCTCAATTCGGTATCACTTTTTAAGAGAGAAGGTTGCAAAAAATAAGGTGAAGTTGGAGTATGTGCCTGCAAAGGATCAAGTTGTAGATATTTTTACTAAGGCTCTTCCTAAAGATACATTTAAGTATCTTTAGCAGAAGTTAGGGTTTATTTCCCCTCCTTTTCTCAACTAGATGCATAAGATTGTGCATTAGTTTGATGGAGCAATTCAAGATTTATTCTTTTGTTCTAGACTGATGAAGGCTACCTTTTAGGGGAAGTAGGTAGTAGCATTGTTGGTTGGTGAAGTCGGATGAAGCATATTTTGTGCCCCTAAAAGGGAGAGTGTAGAAAAGTAAGTGAAGTTGCTTGTCGGTGTTGCAATGGGTGTATGCAGATGTCAAAAGGAAAGATTCTATGTAGATGATGTGTCAAAGGGGGAGAGAAGGAGAGTTCAATATAGGAAAGAGAGTTTGATGAGCTTATGACCCTTTGCTATTAATGTTAAAGGGGGAGAGAGTTGGTTAAAAAACCATAGTTCAAAAGAGAATATGGCCTGAAGACCATAGGGGGAAAGAGTGTTCAAGAGCAAGATAATGAGAATATGAAGAGTGAGAGATGCCCTAGTTAGGAGTATTGCTTGTTGAAAAGTTACTATTGGTGTCCTCTTGTTGTTGATGGTTTTTTAGAACTAATGTTTCCATCAATGACAAAGGGGGATATTTTTGGAAGCTTGTTGGTGTTGGAGATTATTGGAGTTTGCTTGTGTTGATGAGATTGTTGGTAGTATGGATATGTTGTGTTTAATATAAAGTGTTTCAGATGTTGTAGATGTGTTCAAGAGGTGTTAATAGTGTTGTAGTTGCAGTTGGTTCACTTGGTTTCCAAGTGCTTTTGAGAAACTTTGAATAAAAGAGATTACAATGTGACAAAGCGGTGTTCAGTGTTGTGCTTTGCATTTATTCATGGGTGAAGTTATGCTTGTGTGGTTTAGATATATTGATTAGAGGTGTTCAAAGGTGTTACAATCAGAGTTTTAGGTTTTGGATCGTATGACAACAAAAGTTGTGCTCACTAATGTGTGTGTTTGTGAAGAAGATTGTCAGGGAGAAATGAGATTGCACCACATTTCTTTGCATTTCTCCACATTAAAGTATATTATCTTATGTATTTTGGGACAAGCTTATACCATCTATAACTTCCTTTCCTTGAGGAGGTTTCAAGTTCTGAGGTGTTCCATGAATTTGGTTAGTGAGTTGAAAGTTTGTGCCAGTATGTTTGGTTGCACAAAATGATGGTGTTCTTAGTTTCAGGTGGTTGTGGTAGAGTTGCAAAATATTTTGATGATGCTAGAATGTTCTAAGATGTTGTATGGATATTATGGAGTGTTGTTATGTGGTATATGAAGTTGTCTTCAAATCTGATTAAGTTTGAACTTAATTGTCAAGGGAATTAATATAGGTTTGGCCAACTTGGTGTGTTGGCACTAATTGCAAAAGCCAGTGTGTTGTTTATGGAAGCATGGTGAAGTGTGTTTTGGGTCCTAGTTAACCCATGGTGTGGTCGTCCTCCACTTCTTTCCATCGTGAAGTGTTTGGTGCCGACCTATTTTATAATTGCATGTTTGAGGTGCATAGTTGATCTTAGAGAATGTTTTCAAGGTTGTGTATGGTATATAAGCAAGGTAAATCATTGGAGATGGGTCTAGATCTATAGAAGGTGTGTGAAATATGAAAATTTGATTAAGTGTGGTGATTTGAGTATGAGCTTAATTCCTATGACTTTGAAGTAGTGAGCAAAAGGGTCTACATTTGTAGTGTACCTAAAGTTACTGAAGGTAGTGAGTTGGAGGTTACAAATGGTTCAAATTTATTATGATGGATCTTCTTGTTGCTTTGAGATGGAGTTCTCTTTATAATAGTTCCTTTCTTTTTTCTTTCTAATTCAACAGTCAGCCCTCCGATAGTGAGCCTATAGTATTCAGTGTTGCAATTCATTTATATAGTGAGCTAATCCTTAGTGTGGATTCCCTTTGTGTGTTTTCCATGTAAATTTGGTGTTCTATTGTGCATGGTGTTTTGATGTGTTGTTGTTTCACTTGTTTACTTTCATGCTAAATATGATTAAGGGTTTAAGGTCTAATAAAGATCTAAATTTCAATGAAGGTTTTTATGTTTTAATGGACAACTGATTCACCCCCCCTCTTAGTTGACTTGTGCATCTAAAAAATTCTTCTTTATCTTACAGATTACTATGAAGAGTTTATGAAAAAAGATAAATTTACACGATACCATCTAATAGGTTCATTACTTTTTATAGATGTGATATCCTTTTCGTGTCTAAATATTTACTTTAGATGCATGTTTATGAGTGATACATATTGTAAGATACATGACCGTTCTGGTATTCATGTACACCCAAAGCAAGTATAAAAAATAATGGTGAAATTTACATCTCCATATCATTTTCCATTTATTTTTTTACCATTTGAGAAGAATATCTTAATACATATACATATTAATAAATGGTGCAATCTTATGCAATCTTGGAATAATTCCCCTAGTCATTTTACCTATCCCTTGGCTACTTTTGTCTACACCTTATCCATAGACAATATATATTGTTACATTCATCTAAACCATGAGTTAATTATGCTCACTAGTACATTTATCCTAACAAATTCATTTATTATCCTGATCTAACCATTTTCATGTCGCTAGTCATTTCCATGGACAAAGGGTCAACTCCACAGTCATATATTTGACCCCTAAAGTTTAAAAAAAATGAATTCAAATGTAGTTGACTCCCACCCATTCTACTAGATGTTGAGAGCCAACTACTTGCAAACATTTGCATGATTTGATATTATGTGCTTGTATTTAAAGACACTCATTTACATCTATTTCACACACTCTAAATTTTGACCACTATTTCTCATCCAATAGCATTGAAGAGAAATCAATAGCAAAGTACTTAAATTTGGTGCACTAAAATAAATACTCATATTCATTCTAAGGTATTGGTTGTTGTTTGCAAATATTTTACACACTTTTTTGGGGGGTGAGCTAGGAGAACATGCCCCCTTCCAATATTCTATATTCCTCTATATTTATTTCTAAATGCCTTTAGTTTTTAAAGAAAATAAAAAGGTAGATAAAACAAAGGTGAACTAGGCAAAGAAAAGACCATGACTATAGAACCATAAAAATTAAAGCTATGCGGTGGAAGGATGAATCCATATATGCAAAAAAGACCTTAAGGCATAAAATCAAACTAGACAAATATCATGTCTTGAATATATTTGAGGTATTATAAAGATATAGAGGCATCAGTGACAATCAAATCCAAAATCTACAACATAGTAACATATCTCTAACTATTGATCTAAATACCCTTGTCCTCTTTATACTATGCTTTAAATTAGCATTAATTACATAAATCCCACACTCATAACTCTTAATTATTAGTGTAGGATAATTTGTGACAAGGTGTGAGCATTTAATTTGATTAGCCTATACTAAGCTTAGATAAAAGGATATTTTCCTTTATAATAACATGTGACACATTAATCACAAAACACATTAGACATAACTTTAACTTGAGAAATTATGAGTTTTTTTTAACCAACTTTTAACTCAACAATGGTGGATTCAATTAGGGAAAGATCTACAGGGGAAAGTGCTGCAGGGCAATAGGGGCGATGTCCAGGGGACAGACAGGAGGAATGTAGAAACCATAATAGGAAGGGGTGGGGAGATGAAATGGAGTGGGAGGAACCAATGGACGTGTTTAGGGCAGGGTTAAAAATGGCAGAAATGCGTATGAAAACAATGATTCTTGGAATCAGTTTGGGTGTTACAGGCCACAATGGGTGTGGGAGAAAGGTAGATGGGTTGATAAGTGTTATTCATTAAATGCTGGACAAAATAGGGTGAGCAGGTATAGGAATAACCTTTGGACGCAGGAAACTCCCAGATCTGGGAAGATGGTATATGATAAGGCTCCAACGTTTAAAAGCGGGAGACAGGAGCCCCCATGGATATGGCCTTACCGTTATGGGTTTCTCAGGAAGCATGGAGGGAGAGTGCAGGGTGCTGGACAACCAGTAAATAGTGATAAATTTTGAAGTAAGTGGGCTGGTTGGGGTAGAGAAGAGACAAGCTTGAGCAAGGTGGAGACAAGGCATTGGTGGAGAAAGGATATGGGCGCGGGCAGGAAGGAAAAGCCTTCGCATATGAGCAGTGATAAAGGTGAGTCATCGATTGATCCTAAACCTGCTTTATGTTTGGAAATAGATACAGTTAAGGAAACTAGGAATTTACTGAAAGATATAGGATTGTTTATGAAATGGGGTGGGGGGCTTCCAAAGAAGCAGAAAGAAATCAAAAACTGGTGTATGGAGAAATGGGGTAGTAAGATAGTGGTTAGGGCAATGCAAAACAATTTTTATCTGGTTACTTTCCCCACTCAAACAGAAAAAAACAAAGTCAGAAATTCAGGACCATTCTTTATGGAAGGAACACAAATGCATTTCTTTGACTGGAACTCAAATTTTGACACGGGAAAGCAAGTGATCGAGGAAAACTCCACTTGGATTCGGCTATACAACCTACCATCAGAATTCTAGGCAGAAAATACATTGAAGGTAATTGGAAGGCACTTAGGGAAGTTTAAGTTTTTGGATAAAGTTCAGGAGGACAACATGAGAGGAACCTATTTTAGAATATGTATAGCGATCCAGCAGGGGATAGAGCTCCCAATAGAAATAGGCCTCGAGACAGACGATGGACCTTGGAGGCAGGAAATAGTGAAGGAGGACAAGCTTGGTATATGCCCGAGGTGCAAATCGGTGGAGCATGAGGAGGATAACTGTTTAGCGTGGGTAACAGCCAATGGTCTCAATATGTATGAGGGAGTGAGGGATATGTGTAAACCAAAAGTTGATGGTATTCAAATGGGTCTTCCTCTCACGGCTATGGAAAAAGAGCTGGTGGATGATATATGGCCTCCAAGTATAGGAAGCGGGGTTGTGGGACAGGCAGTTGGCAGTGGTGGAAACAACCCGGATGTGGTGCTTATGGAAGGAACTCAAATTGTACAGGGTGGCCCTGCAGAAGAGGTAGTGATGGCACGGAATGAAGGGCAAAACATAGTGGACTGCTCGCTTTTAGCAGGTGCCCTGGGTCTGAGTTTGGCAGAAGGTGGGGTAGTAGAGAGAAAAAAGGCTTTAGAAGTTGTGGCGTTTGGAGGGGATCCGGATTTAGAAGGGGTGTTTGAAGATGAAAATAAGGAAAATCGGGCAGTTGGTAGTGGTGGAAACAACCCGGATGTGGTGCTTACGGGAGGAACTAAAATTGTGCAGGGTGGCCCAGCAGAAGAGGTAGTGTTGGCACGGAATGAAGGGAAAAACATAGCGGACTGCTCGCTTCTAACAGGTGCCCTGGGTTTGAGTTTGGTAGAAGGTGGGGTAGTAGAGAGAAAAAAGGCTTTAGAAGTTGTGGCGCATGGAGGGGACCCGGATTTAGAAGGGGTGCTTGTAGAAGAAAATAAGGAAAATCAGGAGATGGTGAGTCAAGACTCAGATCCTGACATGGATGGAAACTTCAAGGAATCCCAAGAAGGCATTCTGGAAGAAAGAGGTTTGGAGAAAATACAGGCGGCCTATAAAACCCCTAGAATGAGGTATTTCAAACAAAAAGGATGTAAATCCAATAAGGAAAAACTTGCCATGGCTGGGCAAGCGAAAGGACAATTAAAACTAAGTCAAACAATCTTAAGAAATGGGAAGGAGCTGCCCCTTCCCGAGGAGTCATGAGGATCGTTAGCTGGAATGCTAGGGGCTTAAATGCCCCTAGAAAATGGTGCCTTTTTAGACGTCAAATAGATTTGAACAAACCAGATATAGTCTTTGTGCAGGAAACAAAATGGAATAGGGAGGATCAGGAAAATAGAATGAGGTTTTGGAGAGGTTGGGAAGGTGTTTTCGTGGAAACGGATGGAGCTTCGGGAGGTATAGGAGTAATTTGGAACCCCGATAAGGTAAGCTGCACACTTATGGTGGGTAACCAGTGCTGGATGTTAGTTTCGGTGAGGCAGTTTCATTACAATTATGAGGTGAAGTTGATAAATGTTTATGGGCCAGTTGCCACAGCAACAAAAAGAGATATCTGGAGGTTGTTAACGGACACCTTAAGTCAAATGAAGGCTGAACAGGTCATGTTAGGTGGGGATTTCAACGCCACACTAAATAACGCAGAAAAATGTGGTGGTTTAAGTAATACATCTAGGGTACAAAAGGATTTTCAGGATTTTGTGGACAGTAATGAGTTAAGGGAAGTACAAACAAAAAATGGTATTTTCACCTGGACCAATAGAAGACAAGGCCACCATGGAATTGCCTAGAAGTTAGATAGGTTTATGTTATTTGGGGATTGGAATCAGGCTGCAAACTTGTTAGAAGCCTCCATATTACCATTCAGTGGGTCTGATCATTTTCCGATTCAACTAACAATTTCAAAGAATGATTTCAAAGGTGGCTCACCCTTTCGGTTTGAAAAAATGTGGATTCGGGACTCGGGTTTATATGAGATGATTTCTCAGTGGTGGGAGGATTTTTCGGGCTGGAAAGCAATCTTACTTGCTCACTTTCCATAAAAAATTGTCCAATATCAAATCCAAACTTTGAGTATGGAATAAGGAGCATTTCAAAGATATCTTTGAAGAAAGTGATAGGATAGAGGCAAAGCTTAGAAAGCTGAATGAAAGAATTATTGAGAAAGGGATGGGAGTAGAAGAATACTCAAAGGAAAAAGAACTGAAGGCTAAACAAACAGAAATTTTGGCTAGGCTGGAATGTCAGTGGAGGCAGAAATCAAGGGAGTTGTGGCTCCGTGAAGGAGATAAAAACACAAAATACTTCCATAATACAACCTTAGTAAACAGAAGTAGAAATAGAATTGGAGAATTAGAGCGTGAAGATGGTTCAGTTATTCGAAATGGGGAAGAGATAAGTCAAGAGGCAGTAAGTTTTTTTTAAAACTTATTTTAAAAAGATGTGCAGCAACAGGGGGCAGAGTGGAATGCTATTATGGGAAGAATCCCAAGTCTAATAACAGAAAATGATAACAAGGAACTGCTTAAACCAATTAGCATGGAAGAGGTAAAGAAAGTCGTGTTTTAGCTGGGGGCAGAAAAAGCTCCAGGACCTAATGGTTTTCCTGCCCTCTTTTATCAAAAATTTTGGGAGATAATCAAGGATGACTTGACTAAGGCCGTGGAAGAGTCAAGAAGAAAGACTACAGTTTTGGGGGCAATTAATCATACCTTTATTGCACTAGTTCCCAAGAAAAAGGAAGCCAAAAACATGGGGGATTACAGACCTATTTCTCTATGTAACACCCTCTACAAAATTATAGCGAAAACATTAGCAAATAGGCTGAAATTGATAATTGATAAGTTAATTTCTAAGGAGCAGAGCGGTTTCATTCAAGGAAGGTCTATTGTAGAAGGTATTATAGTCGCTCATGAGACCATACACGGCCAGGAAAATTAGAACCCCAAGCATGTTATTAAAATTGGATATTTTAAAGGCATTTGATCGTGTGGACAGAGAATTATTAATGGAATTGCTGATCAGGTTTGGTTTTGACAGTAAATTGGTGGATTGGATCAGAAGTTGCATAGGTTCCCCAAAATTTTCTGTCCTAGTAAATGGTGTTGCCCAGGGGTTCTTCAATTCTTCACGAGGTATCAGACAGGGGGATCCTTTATCCCCCTTCTTGTTCATCATCTTGGCAGAGGCATTGGGAAGGAGTATTAATCAGGAAAGGGTAGAAGGTTCATGGAAAGGTATTGAAGTCACTCCTGGGGTTAAGCCAAGCACACATCAACAATTTGTAGATGACACCATTCTGTTTGGGAAAGCATCAAGAACAGAGGCAAGGGCAATTAGGAGCTTGTTGGATGATTATAGTAAAGCTTCGGGGCAGTCTATAAACTGGAGAAAGTCAGAAGTGTACTTTCTCAATGTACAACCAAGTCTTCAAAGGGACCTTACTAGAATCTTAGGGGTAAGAGTGGCAGGCCTTCCAGGGAGGTATTTGGGGATGCCATTTTTTGGTGGAGTTAATAAGAAAGGTTTTTGGGATAAACTTGTTGACAGCTGCAAGAAAAAGATGGAATTATGGAAAGGGAGGTGGCTTTCCTCAGCAGGAAGATTGTTAATGATCAAGGTAGTATTGGCAGCAATCCCAGTCTACTCAATGGCATGTTTAAAGATTCTGGCAAGCATAGATGATCAACTCAATCAAATTATGTGGAAGTTCTTTTGGAATGGGCCAAATGAAAATAATAAGGTTCCTTTGTTAGCTTGGGAAAAGATTTGCAGGCCTCAAAAAGCGGGTGGGGTTGGTTTAAGGCAAATGAAAATTATGAATTTAGCAATGGGGGCGAAATTGGTTTGGATGATGTGCAAAGGTAATCAGCGTTGGGTCAGAATATTGAGGAAGAAATATCTGGCTTCAGATGATCCGATCAGCATAATAAAAATCAGGAATCCACCAAGAGGGTCAGCCATTTGGAATTTTATATGTGAGTGCAAGAATCTTGTATCTAAACATGTCACTTGGGAAGTTCATAATGGGCAGAAGGCTTCGTTCTGGCTTGATTCGTGGAACGGTCTTGAGAAACTATGCAACAAACCACAAATGGTTGAGATAAGGGAAGAAATTATCAGTAAATGGGGGTCCAAGGTAAGCAACTATGGAAATAGTGTCTTAATAAAAGGGGTGAGAAAGTGGATTTGGAAAGATCTAAGTGAAATCAACGCTCCGATCGAGCAAAAGAATGCCTTAAATGCAGTGTTAAGGGAGTGAATCATTTTGGATCCAGACAATGAGGATGTTATAAGGTGGTGTGCTTCTTCAGACGGGGAATTCAAAGTTAAGATTGGCTATAAGATAAAAGAAAATGCATATCCAGTCCATAGTTGGCCAATTCCCTTTTTCTGGGGGAAAGATGTTCTTCCAAAATCGGGGGTGTTTTTGTGGCTGGCATTTCAAAATAAAGTCCTCATGCAGGATAGATTGGAGTTGTTGGGTATCAAAGGCCCTAATAGGTGCATTCTGTGCAAACAGAGTCTGGAAAGTGTGGATCACCTTCTTCTTTCATGCCTGTATGCTGAGTACTGCTGGAAAGACATCATGGGCAAACTGGGGTATCATTCACCAGTCCCCCATGGACTTGGTGCCTGGCTGTGTGCTTGGCCGAGAAAGCTGGATTTGGGAGTATTTAGTAGTATATGGCAAATTATTCCGTCCACAGTAAGCTGGGAAATATGGAAGGAAAGAAACCGTAGAATTTTTAGGGATCAAGCTATGGCCAGGGAAATGCTTGCGAAGAAAATCAAAGGTTCAATAATAGAGCTAGTTAATGTGGCTGCAAAAAGAAGACCTATTTCAAAAAATATCTTCACAACCAG
Source organism: Sequoia sempervirens (assembly GCA_007258455.2). Taxonomy (NCBI): domain Eukaryota; kingdom Viridiplantae; phylum Streptophyta; class Pinopsida; order Cupressales; family Cupressaceae; genus Sequoia; species Sequoia sempervirens. The sequence goes on from VDFB02193867.1 coordinate 201,767,430, forward strand.
GGATGTCGAGCTAACGAATAAGTTTAAAGGGTTGAGTATTCCAACAATGGTTGGAACTCAGAGAGTAGATCAAAAGGCTGAATTAAGGAGGAAGACAGTTTGGAAAAATCTAGAGGAAGGCTGGACCAAAATAAATTTTGATGGGGCTTCTTGCGGCAATCCAGGTTGGGCAGGAATTGGGTGTGTAGCTAGGAATTCGGAAGGAGTGGTGATCAGGCAGCAAGCAAAATTCATAGGACAGGCTTCAAGTAACGAGGCTGAGTTCAGGGTTGCGCTGTGTGGCTTGGAGTTGGGAAAGGCAATGGGTGTGTCTAAGATTCACTTGGAGGGTGATTCACTCATCATAGTAAACGCGATTAGATCCAATTCAACTCCTAATTGGCTTCTGCGGAGATGGCTAAGTCCCATTTTAGGATTGATTTCTTCTTTCTTGGAGTTCCGGATTAGTCATATTTATAGGGAGGGGAATACCTTGGCGGATAAATTAGCTAAGGAGGCGGCAGCAAGAAAGGAGGTTGGGTTAGGTTCGCACTCAGCAGTGTGATAATGTGTTGTCGGGGTGGTTTTGTAAGTCAAGGAAAGTCTGGTGCCTTTACTTATTCAAAGAATCAGGAACAAGGTAATCATTGTAAATTGCATGTGGTGATTACCAAAGGGTAAAAAAGAGCACTCACATTTGTATTTGAACCAGCGTGGTGCTTTGCAGTTTTAACCTTTTAGATTCAATAAATATTCTTAGCATAATTCCGTTGGCTGTAATGTTTAAAGCCTGAGTAAGAAGTTGGTCGATGGTCGTGCCTGAGTAGGGGTTTGGTAGGGTAAGAATTTGGTCGTGCCTGTCCATCTCAAGAAAGTATTTCCTGGGCCTGGTGGCGTGCTGGTAGTCGGTGTTTCATCTGGTAAGGTAGTCCGCATTCTCTTTGTTGGCCGGAGAATGCATCAGAAATTAAGAACTAGGAAATTCCATTAAACAGTTGGTAGAGTCTACCAACAAATCTGCATTTAAGTTTGTTTCAGATTAATGTTTTACGGTTATGGGGGATGGTGGGATGGTGAAGCAACTTTGTAATCCTTTTCTCTTGCAATAAAATGGCGCTGGCCTTACCCAACAATTAAACGATTAAAAAAAAAAAAAAAACATGTACACACATTATTTATACTAATCTTTCCCTACTTTAGTTAGGTAACTTAGATTATTTGAATTGTGCATTTTTTTTTAAATGTGGATAAACCATATATTCACTTCATGTAGATGGACTTGAATCAAGTCTTAGTCATCATCTTAATCAACACCTTGATTGAATTTTTTATTCAACTTAATGCCAAATAATTAGATGGTTAATTTTATTAAACACATCCTACAAGTTAACTCTTAACCAACTTCAATCAAAATTATTCAATCATGATTTAATCTTGCTTAACCTATAAAATAAAAACCCATGTAGTTCAATCATAAAACTTCATCTATAATAATGTAGAACCAATTTGTTTATTTGTCAATTGTTATTGCATCATACAATTGGATTTTTAAGACTCTCTTCAATTATGTTTTATGTGTCCATGAGGCCCTTACACGATTTTAATTATTTAATTCAATATTGGATCAAAATTTACATGGTTCCACTAACCTCCTTTTGCTTATTGGTTGATTCTTCTTTCTTGTTCCTTTTTTTGGCAACATCTCTTCATTATCATACTTGCAAGTGCTTATGAGTTGTTAGATTATTAGTTTTGGGTAATTTCATATTTTTTTATCTAATAAGTTTGGAGCAAGATAGGCTTTACTATTACACAAGAAAGGTTTAAGATATATCATTGGAATTTTCGCTTCATCACAAGTGGAGTTTTTATGGTGATTGCATGATTTTTTCTATAATTTTATAGTAGATGACAATATTTTTTTGGATAGTACATTTCATAAAAATTGATGATATCTTTTGCTATCACTTAGTTAAAAATAAATATTTTGCATTAGAAAAATGATCAAAAAATACTTATAGAGTTGAAGCAAACACAAGTCTACATTGTATGCAATCAAACCCTTTTTTTCATCGTAATTATGTCTTAGATACCATTTTTAGTAGTATTCTAACCTTTTGTGTTCATAACACCTCTTTGTTTGTAGGTTCATTAGTTTTTTGTGGCACTTGGTTGTTTATGAGATATCTATTGCAAGTATGAGCAAGCTTGATGGTGTTGTCATTAATGTTGCCATTAATGTCAACACAGTTTAGATTGTACATGTATAGTTGAAATGCTTTTGAGATGTTGTGAGTACATGGAGCTATCTTTATGGTTTTGCAAATGTGTTGGTTTGATGAGTTTCCAAGTTCTTTTGAGAAAATTAATAAAGAAGATAATTCAAAGTGATGAATGTGTTCAGAGTGTGCTCTGGTACGTGCTCCACGTTTCTCCTGTGTTGATCCTATGCTTGTGTGGATTTGAAGGTTTGCTAATGGTGATCTTGTGGTGATATAACCTGAGTTCTAGCTTTTAGTGTGATGGTATGTGAAAGTTACGCTCACCAGTGTGTGAACTGTTATGGCAAAGTTGGTCTTTTGTGGACTACGAGAAATGTTTTTGCTCTGCAGTCCTTTGTTGTTCCATTTCAGATCTTTCAGATTTGGAATATGTCTTCTAGTGGTGTTCTCTTGGTTCTAGCAAATATGTGTGTGGTTTGGTCATCCAAAAGTCATGTTTCTGAGTTGTATGTGTCTGCACATTCCAGATGAATTGATGGAAGAAGTTCAATGTTCAAAGATTGTTGCACTTGGTGCAATTGTATTTGAAGGAATTTGAGATGTGTTCTCATGCATAATGAAGTGTGTTGTGTCAACTATGTGTTATATTTTTGTTGGGAAGTGTGTACATCAATGTTCATTTATGTTTCCATTAGGTTTGGCTAACCTAGTGTTTACACTTCATTTGAAGAATTGAAATTTAATTAAGTGTGTGGTTGATCTGAGACATTATTTTTGGTCTTGGTTAAATATTTTTATTGGTCCACTCTTATTCCTTTCCACCATAGGAATGTTGAGTTGCCAACCTAATTTGAATTTTATGTAATGAAGTTTATGTGGCTAACCTTGGAGAAAGTTTATAAGGTTGAAGATGGTATAAATATAATTCGAATGGCGAAGATTTGAAAGAGTGATGCAAAGTGACGAAGTGAGCCACATATCATAAGAGAAGAAGTGTGTGTGAGTGAGTTGAGGTAGAAGTACTTCGTTGTGTTAGATTCTTAAAGGAAGTGAGTTGAAGGTTTCTGCAATCTCTTGATCAAGGCTGTGAATGTGTGTTAATTGTTGTGGTGGATCTTTTGTTCTCTTTTGTACCTGTAGGAAGTAATCCTCCCTGTTGGATAGTGAGTCCTTTTTGTAGGTAGTGAGCCTTTGTATTTGGACAATGGGTCCTCTTCTAGGAAGTGAGCCCTTGACAGTGAGCCTTTTTATTTGGTTTTATAATCTCTTTATATTGTGAGTTAATCCTCATCGTGGTATCAGAGCTTTGGTTCCTTAGTGTAGAGCTTAACCGCTTAAGGAAGATCTGATGGGGCATAAGTTGGTGATCCCTTTGTTTGATGGATTTGATTATAATGATTTGAAAGTGCAGATGAGAGGATATATTGTTTCTCTTGGTTACAAGATGTGGAAGGCTATTGAGATGAAGTACACTACTGTGGTGAATGGTCCTACTACTGCAGATCAAGTTTTTGCTTATGAAGAGAATGATAAAGAAAGGTATGCTATTTACAGTGCTTTATCTAAAATTGAGCGAACTAAGGTTCTTGCTATAGATATTGCTTATGATGTCTAGAAGAAGTTGGAAGAACTATATGAAGGAAATGAAAGCGTAAAGTTGAAAAGAAGCTGGAAACAAAGCAAAAATTTGAGAATTTGAAGATGGAAGAAGGTGAAGAGTTTACAAGATATTTCCAGAGGGTTGAGATGACAACAAATGAAGTTAAGAATCAAAGGGGAAAGCTAACAGATGAAGATATTATTGAAAATATCCTAATCAACCTACCAGATTGCTACAGTGATAAGATCTCAGTTGCTGAAGAGATGTATGATCCTACGAAGTATACTAAAGAATAGTTGTTCAGAACCTTGCAAGCATTTGAGATGAGAATGTTTAGGAAAGAAGAAAAGATAGAGATAGCATTTAATGCAATGAAGATTGAAGATGATTCAAAGAGTGATGGTTTTGATGAGTTGGAAGTGAACTTCACCAAGAATTTGAAGAAAGGTACTTGAAAGCATAAAGGTATGTTGCCCCTTAAATCTTTCAGTTGTGGTAATATTAGTCATTATGCTTCAAGATGTCCAAATAGAGCTATACATAAGAAGAAAAAGGATTATAAAGATAAGGGTAGAAAGGATAAGAAATACAAGAAGCTGTATTATGTTAAAGAAGAAGTTGAAATATCTGATGATGAATCTAAAAATGAGGTTGATATGTTAACCCTAGAAAATGTGTAAGAAAGAATGTCCCAGAGAAAAAAAAGGAATAAGATGGAAGGTACTTTGTTTACCGCCTTTCATGCAAGACAGGATGAAGACTACTGGGTGATTGATAGTGGATGTTCTAATCACATGACCAGAGATAAGAGTAAGTTCACTAAACTTGAAAAGTATGATGGTGGTTTAGTCATGTTTGGTGATGATTTCGGAGCTAAAATTTGTGGGAAAGGTTCAATTAGTTTTGATGGAGTACACAACACTGATGATGTATATTATGTGAAGGGTTTGAGGCACAACCTTTTGAGTGTTGGACAAATGTGTAGCAATGGTTTTAAACTTGTGTTTCAAAATAATACGTGTGAAATCAAAAAAGGATCTGAAAATGGAGATATGGTTGTTGTTGGAAGAACTCATGGAAACATCTATAAACTTAAGGGAGTTGATGGTCAATGCCTTGTATCTCGAGTTAGTGAAAGTTGGTTATGGCACTGGAGAATGGGATATGTAAACTTTGATAATTTGGTTGAAATCAATTCAAAAGAAATTGTCTGAGGTTTGCCTAGAATCATAAGGCTTGCTAATACTATTTGTAGAAGTTATCAGTTGGGGAAACAAACAAGATGTAGCTTTAAGGGAAAAGAGCACTCTACTACTAGAATGTTGGAATTAATTCACACTGATCTCTGTGGTCTGACTAGAATAGGAAGCCTGAATGGTGACAAATATTTCATGCTTCTTATTGATGATTTTTCTTGAATGACATGGGTTAATTTTCTTAGAGAGAAGGCTTAGGCTTTGGATAGGTTTAAAGTGTTCAAAGAAAGAGTGGAGAATGAAGTAAATTTGAAACTAAAATGTTTGAGATCTGATAGAGGTGGAGAATTCACTTCTATTGAGTTTAATACATTCTGTGAGCAGCATGGCATAAAGAGACAATTTTTTGCTCTGTGAACCCCTCAGCAAAATAGGGTAGTTAAGAGGAAAAATAGGATAGTACTGGAAGCTGCAAGAACCATGATGAAAAATTCAAATGTACCTAATGTGTACTAGAGAAAGGCGATAAACATTGTTGTTTATTTTCTTAATAGAGTCCAAATTAGAGGTAACAACACAAAGACTCCTTTTGAGTTATGGATTGGTAAGACTCCTACTGTGAAGTACTTCGTGGTATTTTAGAAGCAAATGTTACATTAAAAGAGATGATAAAAATATTGGAAAGTTTGATGCTAGATGTGATGAAGGAAATTTTCTTGGGTATTCTACTACTAGCAAAGCATATAGATGCTTCAATAAGAGGTTGAGGAAGATTGTTGAAAGTGCTAATGTGAAAGTTGATGAAGACATACACAAACCTATTGAGATAAGTGAAGTTGAACCTAATCATCCCATCTATGGACAAGTACTTGAGGAGAATAAGGAGAAGGAAGAAGAAGAGAAAGAAGAACAAACTGAAGAAGAAGAAGAGAATGAACTAAAACCTATTGTTAAGACTCCTAAGTATGTGTAGAAGACATCAAGAGGAACAAATAATTGGAGATAAGAGTGAAGGTGTGAAGATAAGAAGTAAAGTTGTAGCTGAGGTAAAATTGTGTTTACTCTCTAAAATTGAACCAAAGTTTGTGAGTGAAGCATGTGAAGATGAAAGTTGGATGAAAGCTATGAAAGAAGAGTTGCAACAAATAGAAAATAATTAGACATGGGAATTAGTTCCTAGACCCATGAATAAGAATGTAATTGGTTCAAAATGGGTGTTTTGGAAAAAGCTGAATGAAAATGGAGAAGTTATAAGGAATAAGGAAAGACTTGTATGCAAGGGATATTCATAAATTGAAGGACTAGATTTTGAAGAAACATTTGCCCCTATAGCTAGAATGGAAGCTATTAGAATGTTTTTGGAATTTTCTACCCACTAAGATTTCAAAGTGTATCAGATGGATGTCAAGTCATCATTTCTGAATGGTGAATTGGAGGAAGAAGTGTACATGGAACAACCTAAAGGATTTCAGCTATCTAATAGACCGGATATGGTTTGTCAGTTGAAGAAGGCATTGTATGGATTGAAGCAAGCTCCCAAAGTTTGGTATGCAAGATTGGATAGATACTCGACAAAGAAAGGATTCAACAAAGGCTTTGCTGACAATAATCTGTACTTCAAAGTGCAAGGTAACAAAATGTCGATAGTAGTTGTATATGTTGATGCTATCATCTTTGGTGGAAATGAAGGCATGTGTAAAAGATTTGTTGAATAAATGCAAAAAGAATTTGAGATGTCCATGATTGGTGAGTTGAATTTATTTCTTGGTATTCAAGTGAATCAAATTGATAAAGGGATATTCATTTCACAATCTAAGTATGTAAAAGAGTTGTTGAAGAAGTTTGGTATGGATAACTCCAAACTGGTTAGTACTCCTATGGTAACCGAATGTAAGCTAAGCAAAGATGATGAATATGCTAAAACTATTTAGAATAAATACAGATCTATGATTGGTGGACTGCTATATCTTACCGCTACCAAATCAAATATTATGCATGCAGTATGTCTAGTTGCCAAATTTCAAGAAGATCCTAAAGAGGCACATGTTACAGTTGTGTTGTGACCTTTTCACACATTGCCCCATTCAAAATGGGGACCCCTAATTTTTGCTCCATTCTAGTCTTTTGGCTTTGGTTTTTGTCTGTCTATCTGTCTGTCTGTCTGTCTCTTTTCTATGGTCTACCTTTTAGGGGACGTACCCACCATTGAGTTTATATGTGAAATTTGGCCAAGTATAAGAATTAGGGTTTCCATCTTTCTGGTTAGTCCAATGTCAGACGAGGTGAATAAATTAAGATTTGAGACTAACATGATTGTCGGTATGCTTCCAGCAAGTTTCCACTAAAATTTCATCATATTTTGAACACTTACTATTTTTAGTAAGTGTCCAATTCAGGGCGTTCTCTCATCATTTTTCAAGTTTCGATCACTACACTACATCCAGAACGTGTCAAGCTACTTGTTTGCAAATTTTGAGCTAAAAACAACTTACTATTTTTAGCAGCTCAGCTTCCAGTGCAAATTTTAGGGCCTATATGCAGAGTTTTTCTACGCCTGTCTGAAGATTCCTTCTGCATTTTTAGAAACATTCGCAATGGCATAACATGCAAAATGAGATCAGGACTTTTTCAGAAGTTGTCTTCCAAGGCTATTTTTAGGGTTTGCATGTCAGAGTTTTCTTTACATGTCTGATGATTCCTTATGGGTTTTTCAAGAGCTTCGCAATGATGTGACATGCAAAGAAGACGATCACTCATTCAGAAGCTTACTATTTTTAGCAGATGCACTAAGGCAACCACCTCCTAGCACTTCAAAATCATGAACTGATCGCAATGCAACAAAATCAAGAACAAACAGAGATCATTTGATATACATGCAAGATCAATTAGGGTTTCTAGCTTCAGGACCCAAAAGGAGGGATAAAAAGTTAGAATTTTTGAAAATCGGCGTATACCACCGCAATCAGCATCCTTCGAGCTATCCGCTGGTAAAATTTGAAGGCAAATGGAGCACTTACTATTTATAGTAAGTCATTTCAGAAACAGGCTAAAAATAGCAAGTCAGCAGCAGGCGCCGATATCAGCAGGCAAGTCACGTGGTGAGGAGCGCATCATTCGAATTTCAAGTCAAACAGAGCTGTGGAGGTCTCAGAAATAGGCAGTTGCTATAAATAGTAAACCACCTCCAGAAACATGCCAAAAATAGCAGGTCGACGTGAGGGGTCAGTGTGAACAAGTCAAGCAGGTGATGAAGACCCCATGGCACGAATTTCAAGATGAACAGAGTTGCAAAAAATAGAAAATCAAACACTTACTATTTTTAGCAAGTTGGAATGGAAGAATTAGGGTTTCCTAAATTCAAGGGTGAAACACAAAAGTTAGGAAGATACAACATCCAGCCACGATCACCACATTTCTGGCATTCAACAGATGAAATTTGGACATTCTGAATAATTGTTATTTTTAGCAAGTTGCTAAAAATAGCAGGTGTAGACAGGCATTAGGCCCCAACAACATGACCACACCATGAAGTTCAAAGCAGGGCAAAAATCAGGCCTTTCAAGGGTCAGAATTCAGTTCAAGGCATGAAATTTGAAGAACTTCCTAAAAGTAGAAAGTTAGGGCAAGTTAGGGTTAGCAGGAGAAAATCACTCTAAATCTGGCCAAGGGCATGGAATTTACTAGATTTGATAAATTTTGGGGTCCAGCTAGAAGGGAACGCTATTAAAGTTTAAGGTGACTCAAAATCTTCTAAGTATTTGAAAGTTGATGCTCCCCATGGCAAATGCGCCCAAGCTTGAAGAATAGAAATTTTCTAAGTGTAACAAATTAGAAGTCCAAGGGTGGATTTGCGCCCAAGGCCATGAAGGTGGGTTAGTAAATTTGACTAAGGCATACGAATTGGAAGTCCAAGGTTGAAGTGTGCCCTTGAGCTTAGAGTTGACAAAATTAAAAGCTCAACATGTGATTTGCGCCCCAAACTCAAAGCAACCCCTCTTAAATGCACCCTTGAGGTTCAAGACTTGAAACTTTGACTAAGGCACACAAATTAAAAGCTCCCCATGCCATTTGCGCCCTTGAGGTTGAAGCTATGAGAAATTTGCTAAGTGTTTAAAAATTAAAGTAGCCCCTTTGAAATGCGCTCTAACTTGGAGAATGGGACTCTTAAAATATTCTAAGTGTCGGATATGAAAGCTCCCCATGACATGTGAGCCCATCACAAGGTGGCTGTGCAAGGAAATTTTCTAAGTGTCAAAACTAAAAGTTGCCCCTGCCAAATGCGCCCAAGAGCTAAGAGGGTCAAGAGTTGAAAAGTTTCTAAGTGTCTAAAGTGAAAGGCCACCCTCTTGTATGCACCCATGAAGAGGAAGAGTGGATCTTTAAAAAAATTCTAAGTCGTGACAATTTGATGCTCAAGGTATGAAATGCGCCTTGCTTCACATGGAAGGGGGAGAAAATTTTGAGCGCTCGAAGTTGGATGCAGAGGCCCTCATATGCGCCTTTGAAGCTGGAAGAAACTAGAAAAGTTTGGGTGTGGTAAAATTGAAAGATGACCCTCTTGAATGCACCTTGCTAGAGATGAAGGGCCTAGAGAAATTCTAAGACGTGAAATTTGAAGTTCAAGGGGTTATAGGCGCCCTAGGAAAAGCTGGAGGGGAAAGATTTGTCTAAGGCAAATAAAAATGAAAGCCCACCCCCCAAAATGCGCCCTCACTTGAAAGGGGGAGTTAGAAATTTCTCTAGGGCATGAAAAATGAAAACTCAAGGGGCTAAATGCGCCTAAGTCATGGAGGTGAAGTTTGAAATTTTTCTTAGTGTCGAAACTTGAAGTAAGCCATGTGAAATGTGCCCAAACTTGAAAGAGGATTTAAAATTTTATAAAACGTAAAATTTCACCTTCCTTAAGAAAATACGCCTAAGTTGGTTGGGGAATGAAGAAATTGGCTAAGGCATTGGTAAGTTAACAGGAAAGAGTCAGAATGTACCAGCTTCACGAGATTGAAGAAAAATTTCAAAGTTGAGCAAGGAAATGCACCTGGAGTTGAAGAATGAAAATAAATTTGATGGAGACTATTTTTTCTAAGGTTTGAAACTCCAAAAAATTAAATGAACTTGTTCGTTGTATACCCATGAATCTGACAAGTTCTGAAGAAAATTTTCTTCTGGGTATTGAAGATCTTCGACAAGGAGTGGATTTCAAAGTCCGCTGCACTTTGCCAAGGTGTTTAAGATAGAAAATTTGATGGGCACTTAAATAATGAATTTCCTAAGTAAAAGTTTGAAAAAATTTATAAGGCAAGAAAGAAAAAGGATGTTGAAGTATGTCGCCTTGACAGATGAATTTGAAGTTGGACACTTAGGTAATTTTCGATCAAATACCTAATGAAAGCTTCTTCTTTTTCTTGAGCCTGAGTTGGATGAAATATCGGAGTGAAGTACGCCCAAGCAGAATACAAGATGGGTTGGAAATTTGGCTAAGGCATAAAAAATTAAAGAAAGCAAAGTTGGCTTGAGAAAAACGACGAACCCTTGATCAAAATATGGAGGTGAAGTAAGTAAAGTGGATTCATGTTATAGGTGTTTTGATGCTCTTCTTTTATTTGTTTTGTAGGCTGAATGTCGGGGCCATGGCATGATGAAGCAAGTATTCCAAGACTACATTTCAACTTCGAAGGAAGAAGAGATGCAAAATGTGGCTAGGTGTTGAGACTTAGTATGTGTTCGGCCGAAGTGACAAAGAAGAAATATTTTCAAAGCTCAGGATGGAGGAAAAATGGAAACCCAAGCAAGCAATTCAAAGTTGAAGAACAACATCAAAGAGGAAAATCATCGTCAATCTGGAGAAAAAAAGTTTCAGCCTTGGGGTTTCAGATCGAGAACATGCCTGTCGTACTAGTCCAAGAAGTTGAAGCAGTGTGAACGCGTTTCCAGACGGGAATCTTTTGGAAGATGGACATTAATGGCTCATTTATTACCCCACTCCTCTTGGTGGCTATTTTTAGGGTGAATCTTGTTTAGGGTTGAGGTGGCACAATCTGAGCCATCTAGTCGATTGTAATCTGAGCCGTCTGTTGGACTTGGCAAGCTATAAAAGGGGGAGTCCCCCTCATTTGTACTTTAGTAGAAGTAGAGCTTAGAGATCAGACTAGAGAGTAGAGTAGAGACACTTTAGTTGTAATATCTTAGCATAGCGTAGTTTGAAGAAGAAGGAAAGTTTTCCTTCGAAAACTTTGTAAGAGGTTGTTGCGATAAACTATTGTAATAAAACATCTTTCATTGAATGGTGAATTCATCTTTGTTATGAGTAGATAGCAAGATTTCTTCATCCCTTCGACTTCAAGTAGCGTAAAGTAGAGTAGTTTTCATTTTCATGCAAGTAGATGTTAGCTGTAGATTTGTGGTGTCAATTGAGACAACTTCATTTTTATCCATACCACTAACGGCTTGCTGACAGCAAGTTTGCCTTGTGTGGTCAACTAGAAAATATTACAAACTTAACTTTGATTGTGATTCATGTGTTTGTATGCGTCGTTCTGATGGTACTTACATGTTGAGTTATAATTTGAAAACCTCTTTTCACTCCCTTGAAGATTGCACCGACTTTGTGTAAGTTGTCCAAAGTGAGGCGGAGCAGAGTCTGGTCAAGGTCTGTCAAGATTGATCCCACGTCCCGTCCTTAGATAGAACATAAACTTCTTAGGCCCTACACTCATTTAAATTCAGTTCATTCCTGGTTAAAATTAGGAAACTTGTGCTCACTTGCCAAATCATTCAAACCACGCGAAAGCCCTTAATCTACTGTTTGTTGTCAGCTATCGAACAATTGTGTAAGTCCCCTTGAAATACTAGCAAAACACATCGAGCCAACTGGGGGTATTCTATTGCACAAAGGAACCTTGGAATTAAATGTATGATCTATCTCACAATCTTAGCATGCAAGAAACTTTGTTCAAGAGAGGATAGAGTATTCATTGGGAAACTTTATTCTGTGTTGGTGCGGTCACGAAAAACACATCAACAGAATTGGCGCTAGAAGGGCCACTAACAGCTACATCATACAGTTGTGTTGAAATAAGAAGGGTTTAAAGTACAAGAAGTTCTATTTGAGAAAATTATCATGACTCAAGATGGTGTTCTCTTAGGATTGAACAATTTCGCACGTCACTAAAAGAAGAAGCAGCTACATCCTAGATCGTATCAGTTCATTTTCACCAAACAAGCTGAAGAGAATCTTGAGGTATATGCCCAGTTCATCTAAAGATTTTGTGGAGTTACAGCTACCTACGAGATCAAGGAGAAAGAAAGAAAGAAATTCAAGTAAAGAGGCTAATTCAAGTGAAGAAGTGTTGTCAAACGAGGAAGTTTAGTCAAGTGAAGAAAGCAGAGAAGAAATTTCAAGTTTGTTCAGAACTCCACCAAGTGCTTCTAGGTTTGCTCAACCAAGACAAGTACAACAACCAGTTTAGGCTTCTACACCTCAACAGCAATCGACCCAAGTGATAGTCTATCAGAGGAAACATCTAGTTCAAGCAATGGCTCAACCAAGAGGTCAACCTGGAGCTCAACCAATTGCAAATGGTGCTACTTGGTTGGTTAACAATCCATCTCCACTTCAGTTTACTGATTACAATGACATGCCAAATAATCCTGAAAATTTTTGTACCAAGTTCATTGTCAATGATGTTAACCGCATGACCGAGGATCATATCAAGATGTTTGAAAATCACCTATGCAATAGACAGATTGGGTATGCAGATGTAACTTGCCACCTATTTCCATATTCTTTGGGAGAAGAAGCACATTTTTGGTTCATACATTTGCCAGTGGGGTCTATAAGAACATGGGAGCAGATGAAGAAAGCCTTCATTGGAAAGTTTGGTATACCAGCCACTTCTATAGAGCTTTACTGTGAATTTGCAAAAGTAAGAAGATAGGACCAAGAGCCCATCCATGCATTCAACAATAGGTTCCAAAAGGCCCTCACAAGGTTACACACTCCTTATGTTGTTGTTAATGCTCGAGAAAGCTACTATTCAGCACTTGACCCTTTGACTACGATGTTCGTGAAATCTCACCCCACTCTGACAAACATGAATCAAGCTTACGTAAAAGCTATCGAAGTAAGTCAAGGTTTAGGATAGAATACAACTGGACCCTCACTATATACTGGCCTAGTCACAGCAAGCAAGCAAGTGCCAATGCTTGGCTCAACATGGAATCAACAAGTTCCGGCGTTAAATGCAATTCCACAACTAGCTTATCAAGTACAGGCACCATCAAGACAGTTAGTTCTCCATCCTGGGATGCCTTTGTCCCAAACACAAGTTACACAGCCTATTTATCTCCAAAACACAGTGTCGTCAGTGAAAACTCAAGAGGAGAAAGATGAAATTAAAGATTTGATAGAACAAGTGAAGAGGCTGTCAACTGAGGTGACTTACCTCAAGAATCAAAATAATCAGACAAAAATTGTGCAACGAAATTATCAGGCACACCAAGGTGCTAACTGAGGATATCAAGATAATCCTCCAAGTCATCAAGATACCCATCAAGGATACAGTCATGAAAACAGTCATGGGTATAGGAATAACAATTAAGGATTTTAGAAGAGGTCTTGGAATACAAGGCCCAACAATGGAGGCGTCCCGTCACCAGTGGACAATCTGCCACCTCCTAAAGACCGTCCTGCAAGTAGAATCTATATGGCTGAAACTGCCTCATCAGGATGATGTAGGTTACATAACACAAACCAGCACTCTGAGCTTCAGTGTCATGAATTCCAAGTGGTGGCTGGTATTCTCAAGAGTGAAGCAAGTAATACAGAGGCCGCAGAAAACCCTCCAATTACAGCATATGAATTAGTCCCATCACCCAGATATGATTAGGCATTGATAATAGAAGATTGCAATTTCCCACCTGAGTTTCAAAGTTACACACCCCCACCAGTTAATCACCAATTTCCATCAGCTTCAGCAAACGGTCCTGTGGGGATGCCAGAGTTCCAAACACCATCATAAGTTCATGCCACGTATGCATCACTAGAAGGACCTCTTCATAGAGATGGTTATGTTTTTCTGCCTCTTAACAACAACATCTTGGTAGAAGGAAGAAGGGAAGTACAAGCTCTTCAAGCTACTAGAGGTGAAGCTCCTAAAGTATATCAGAGGAATTACCACCAACAATGTGAACCTCTAACGTCATCGGTACCTCCAAATAATTTTACAACTCTGCTGCACCCCAACGCAAGCAATAACCCAAGTTTACCAAGAGATTCTCCAGAGTACAGGTGAAAAAATGCAACACAAGGCAGAGGACAACGAGCTATTCAGCAACTAGTTCATCAAGTTGGGCAAAGACAAGAGGATAGTCTTCCTAGAGAGGACGTGAAAAGACTTGGCTCTTATGTACTAGAAGAATTCAAAAGGATGAAGGTTAGTCTCCCCTTACATGAGCTAATGAAGATTTTAGAGGTCAGAGATACAATTCTGGGTACTTTGTATGAAACGCCAATTGTGAGGAATACGTCCCAAGAAGCAACCAGTGCATCAAGAAATCCTCCTATTGTCACATAGTCTTGTCCCGCACAAAACACGAATGTGGTAGAAGAGGTGCCTCATGCACCATTTGACGCTTGGGAGGCTTTGCAACAACCTCAAAAGTTCATAGGTATGGTACAAGGTTCTTCAAACACTTCTAAGAAGCCAGAGGCAAAGATTAAGGAGAAAGCTCAACCTGATGTTCTCACAAAACAGAAGAAGAATCCAAAAGAGGTTGTCCGAGACAATAAATTTCAATTGAATATAAAAGATGAAAGTAAGAATGCCTCAGCAAATGAAAGGAAAAATCCAGTAGCATTTTATCAGGGAAAGGATGAGCCAACCCCATTCCTTGTTTCAGTTAGAATTTTTGGGAAGTTATTGCACAACTGTTTGATCGATTCTGGTGCATCAAGTAATGTCATGCCTTTGAAGGTATGTCAAGCGTTAGGTATAATTCTGCTCCAGACCAACAAGAAGGTGACTCAACTGGATAAGACCGAAGTTCCAGTTGTAGGATAATTGAATAGTATCCATATGCAGCTCGAAGCGGATCCTAGAATTCAAAGTCGCATTGACATATCAATTGTGGATATACCAGATGGTTATGGCATGCTATTGAGCAGAGATTGGTCCAGAAAGCTAAATGGATACATCGTGACTGACTTCTCCCACATGTGGTTGCCTTGGAGAGGAGTTCCAAATCAGATAAAAATTGAAAGTACACCACGACTCAGATTAATGATCACAGAATGTGGTGAAAATAGTGATGTCTTGTTCATGGAAACTGATTTGGGTTCATATAAGCCCATTAAGAAAGAAGTCCTCATATTGCAGAGCTTGAATGGCAAAAAGTTTTTAGAGGATACGCCTGCCTCCACCGAGGTGTTGATTGAAGATGATTCGAGTGGGGATGAGAATGAAAAGATGTTTGGAGATTCTGTGTTAAGAGGAGTAAAGCAAGAAACATAAAATGCCTCCATCAAGGACTTATTGTCACCCAATTCATGTAGAATTCATGTGGTTTTCCATCTAGAGAGTGCAAGTGCCATGAGTAAGATATATGTGGAGCAAATCCCAAAGATGATTCAACGAGTCACTTTAGGGGAAGAATGTGAAGAATTCAATAAGGGAGAAGGCTGGATTCAAACAAGGCTATCTCCATCGATGCACTTGGAGGAGAAAAGAAATGGACCTTTGGAAAGTTTGGTCGAGCATCAAGGAGTTATGAGCAGATGGATCGACAAATCATGGTTGGACCCTGGTCGAACTTCTGAGATCCTGGGAGATGATGCATTTAAGTTACGAACACTGACAGGAGAGGATATCCCATTGCCCGATGATGGGAAATTCCTCAGGCATTATTTCCAAGCTTAGGTTCCCTCTTGGAACCTACTTTGTAACATAGTTAGATTAGGTTTGCTTTCTTTTTTGCTTTTTCGATTTGTTTCGTTTTGGGCTTTGGTTTGTTGCCCTTTGGGTTTTTGGTTTGGCATTCTTCCCTTGAGTTGTCCACTCAAGTGGTTTTGGTTTGGAATGGGCAAGGATTTTAGGGTTTCCTGTTGCGAAGGGGGTGATGATAGTTTTAATTTCACAATATTGTTTCTTTCCACTAGAATTTGTGCAAATTTTGAAAATCCAAGGTTGTTTTCCTCTTGTCATCATCCGGTTTCGATCGAGCTCATCTCGGTAGGTTTACCCGTTATTGTGTCTCAACACATGAGTCTAAAGATCCCAAATACCTTATCTATCTCCATTCTAAGTCATTTTGGTTTCTTGAGAAAGGTTTGGGTAGGTGAAAATTTTACGTCTTGCTTTAGCGCCACTATAATTCTCAAACCCATTGGAGGCTTCATTGCCTGCCAACCAATCAAGGAATTGATGGAAAATCAAAAGAAGAAAAGAAAATGTGCTTAAAAGAAATATCTAAAAAATAAGAAAGAAAAAAAATGAAAAATGAAAGAAATATTATGAAATATTGGTTTTGGGAACATACGAGTAACTCCACCGGGTTTACGGACGCCCAGCCGACAGTGGAGCAATATTCATGAGAATTGTAGCGACAACCTCGTCGGGGCTATGGATGCCTGACTGGTAGCGAGGTAATGTCCAGGATGCTTTTGAAGTTAAGATATTTATATAACTTGTTGTAGCCGATTCTAGAGGTCGAAATGGTTTAGAGATGGAACGAAGATGCACACACTCACAGGGTCTTGGATGAAGGTGTTCCAATCCAATATCAGAATTCACTCCCTTTTTGAGTAAGTATCATTTCCGTATGATTGTTCGAGGAAGATTAACCAAGGTTCAATTCTTAAAGTGTTTTTCAACACTTTCTTGTGGGGATGCCAGATGTTGTGACCTTTTCACACATCGCCCCATTCAAAATGGGGACCCCTAATTTTTGCTCCATTCTAGTCTTTTGGCTTTGGTTTTTGTCTCTCTCTCTCTCTCTGTCTGTCTCTTTTCTATGGTTTGCCTTTCGGGGGATGTACCCACCATTGAGTTTATACGTGAAATTTGGCCAAGTCTGAGAATTAGGGTTTCCATCTTTCTGGTCAGTCCAATGTCAGACGAGGTGAATAAATTGAGATTTGAGACTAACATGGTTGTCGATATGCTTCCAACAAGTTTCCACTAAAATTTCATTAGATTTCGACCACTTACTATTTTTAGTAAGTGTCCAATTCAGGGCGTTCTCTCATCATTTTTCAAGTTTCGATCACTACACTGCATCCAGAACGTGTCAAGCTACTTGTCTGCAAATTTTGAGCTGAAACATACAACTTACTATTTTTAGCAGCTCAACTTCCAGAGCAAATTTTAGGGCCTATATGCAGAGTTTTTCTACGCCTGTCTGAAGATTCCTTCTGCATTTTTAGAAACATTCGCAATGGCATAACATGCAAAATGAGATCAGGACTTTTTCAGAAGCCATCTTCCAAGGCTATTTTTAGGGTTTGCATGTCAGAGTTTTCTTTGCATGTCTAATGATTCCTTATGGATTTTTCAAGAGCTTCGCAATGATGTGACATGCAAACGAAGACGATCACTCATTCAAAAGCTTACTATTTTTAGCAGATGCACTCAGGCAGCTGCCTCCCAGAACTTCAAAATCATGAACTGATTGCAATGCAACAAAAACAAGAGCAAATGGAGATCATTTGATATACATGCAAGATCAATTAGGGTTTCTAGCTTTGGGACCCAAAAGGAGGGATAAAAAGTTAGAATTTTTGAAAGCTGGTGTATACCACTGCGATCAACATCCTTCGAGCTATCCGCTAGTAAAATTTGAAGGCAAACAGAGCACTTACTATTTATAGTAAGTCATTTGCGAAACAGGCTAAAAATAACAAGTCAACAGCAAGCGCCGATGTCAGCAGGCAAGTCACATGGTGAGGAGTGCATCATTTGAATTTCAAGTCAAACAGAGCTGTGGAGGTCTTAGAAATAAGCAATTGCTATAAATAGTAAACCACCTCTAGAAACGTGCCAAAAATAGTAGGTCGGCGCGAGGTGTCAGTGTGAACAAGTCAAGCAGGTGATGAAGACCCCATGGCACAAATTTCAAGATGAACAGAGTTGCAAAAAATAGAAAATCAGACACTTACTATTTTTAGCAGGCTGGAATGGAAGAATTAGGGTTTCCTAAATTCAAGGGTGAAACATGAAAGTCAGGCAGATACGACATCCAACCACAATCACCACATTTCTGGCATTCGACAGATGAAATTTGAAGACATTTTGAATAATTTCTATTTTTAGCAAGTTGCTAAAAATAGCAGGTGCAGACATGCATCAGGCCCCGACAGCAGGACCACACCACGAAGTTCAAAGCAGGGCAAAAATTAGGCCTTTCAAGGGTCAGAATTCAGTTCAAGGCATGAAATTTGAAGAACTTCCTAAAAGTAGAAAGTTAGGGCAAGTTAGGGTTAGCAGGAGTGTTGTGCCCTTAGCACACACGCCCCGTTCGGAATGGGGACCCTCTTTTCTTTCGCTTTGTCGGGTCATTTTTATCACTGCCTCATTTTGCGTGCCTCCTTTTTTTATGTCTCGGGTGGTCGATGTTGCTTTAAAGTCCCATCATAAATTGACCATGCCCTCCCCTTTTGGTTTTGTTGCGTTCCGGCGCCTCGCGGGGTCACTTTAGCTATTTGGCCTTGAAAACGGCCTCAAGCCCTTCTGGGCCCGGGAGTCCGGGATTCCCTCTTCGGGTTTCCCATTTGGAAATGTTATTCCTAGCGGCGTTCACCAAGCGTCCTTCCGGACCTCAGGGTTTGACTCGCCGCCCTCCGTCTAAAAACTTGTTGAAAATTTTTCGGCGGCGCCCCGCCCTTCGGGTCCCGGACCCCGAAGTTCCTCCTTTGGGGTTCCGTTTGAGTTTAGCCATCCACGACGACCTACTCCCTGCAGCGTCCTACTCCCCAGGTCCCGCCAGCCCTTTCACCGTCCGAAGTTGGTGTCGTCCCCTGTCTGTCTAGGGTCTTCTGGGCCTGGCCATCCAAAAATCCATCTCCAGAATTCTGTGACGGTTCTGCTGTCCCTGACGGCAGATCTCTAGAGGCGCTCCACCCTCCGGGCCCCAAACCGTTTCCCACCGCCGCCATTCGACTGAGTGAAATCTTAAAACAACCGCCGTCTTGCGCCCTCCCGGCCGTCGGGCCTCGGCTTTCCCGCCGCCGTCGCCGACTTTAAATTCACCAACCTTTTTGCCGACCGTACTTGCAATAAATGCGATCATTCATGGCAGTTGGGGGTATAAAATGCCCACTCCAGCCGGTCATTTTCACAAACAGGATTGCAACGAATTGGACAAACTGCCATTTGGAGCCCACCACCTTCGACAACATCATGATCATCGCTCTCAGCGTCATTCCGTTGATCATTGGTGGATCCCGCATCTCCCCACTCCGCGTGTTCAAGGTAGGCCATCCGTTTGCCCTCTCGTGTGTCTTTTTCGTGATTTTGAAAGACTTAAATCAATGAACAATTGATAAGAAGGCATAAAATGGCAGAACACCAAATTGCGCTCATAACCCATGTGCTAGAAAATTGAGGGACCTTCTATAATGCCTTCCCCACCAAACCAGAACTTCTCCTATCCTCGGTCGTTCTTCGCGCAGGGAGGTTGTCTCCCTCGGCCCCGAGATCGTGCTTCGCCGTCCGATAAACTTTGGATGAACCCTGCCGCCGCCGGTGATCCATCCCTCTGGGCCCATCCCATCGGACTTCCCCGTTTGGAAGTCATCTTGGATTTCGCCGCACCTAAACTGCAGTTCAAACCCTGCCTCCTGGCTCCCGGATCCTGATCTTCGCCTCGTCGTGAAACTTCAAAACTGATTGTACGTCCTGTTGGCCTCTCGGGCCTAGGACCTCGGGGTTCTGCCCCCAGGTTTCCGTGAGCGTTTTGTCGTCGTCCACGGCAAATCCCACCTGGCGTCCTAGTCCGCAGGCTCCACCTTCCCATTTGCTTTTGCCTTCTGCCGATTTGATTAAGGTTGTCCTCTTGGTCTTCAGGCTCTTGCCGCTGGATGTCCTTGTTTAATTTTCCACCGTCCACTACGACGAGCTCTTTCGGCCCCTCCGCGCTCCGGACCCCGCCCTTTGCCTCGCTGATTGGCTTATGCTTCCGCATCGGCGTCCTGTTGGCCTCTCGGGCCTGGGACCCCGAGGTTCCGCCCCCGGGTTTCCGCGGGCATTTTGCCGTCGTCCACGGCGAATCCCGCTAGGCGTCCTAGTCTGCGGGCTCCGCCTTCGTGTTCTTTGTTAACATCTGGCAATTTC
The DNA here is from genome assembly GCA_007258455.2 of Sequoia sempervirens. NCBI lineage: Eukaryota > Viridiplantae > Streptophyta > Pinopsida > Cupressales > Cupressaceae > Sequoia > Sequoia sempervirens. The sequence goes on from VDFB02193867.1 coordinate 201,787,750, forward strand.
ACTCAACACGTCCTTCAGCCCTCCGGGCTCCGAGCGGCAGGTCTCCGCACCTCTTTGTCCGTCGTCCTCATGGCAAGGTACTTCCGTCCCTCCGGCCTCCGGGTTCCGCCCTTCCATCTGCTGCCAAGGCGAAAATCAAGTTTAACAGCGGACTCCTCTCCCGGGCCCGGTCTTGTTCCTCGTTGTCCGGACGTCCGTCTGACCACCGGACCCCGGACCGCCGTTCGCCGTGGGATCTCGCCAAAACTCTGAACGACCATTTGCTCGCCGAGCCTTGTATCCCAGGATTCCCGTCCTCGCCTGCTGTTCCAAACAAAAAATCCCTCCTGTCGTCCTGGCATCTGGGCTTCGCCCTGCCAATTGCCACCAAACTTTATACGTAAAACCCTGCTGCCAGACTCCTACTCCCGAACTTCCTCTCCTGGACTTTCGTCCGGTGTTTTCCGTCCTGCACGACGAAGTTCGCTTGCCATCCTGGTGTCGTCGACCCGAGCCTTCAAAACGAAATAACATATACTGACCACCCTTTGGCCCCCCGGGCCCCGGACCCCGGATTCGTCCTCAAATTTTCATCAGTTGTCCGCCTCTCCAAAGTGCTATCTCCTGACGGCTTTCCGCCTTGAGACCTCTGAGCTCTCCTAACTCCATCCAAATGATCCCAAATCTGGAATCTAATTTCGACCCACATGCTATTTTTTGGTCCTCTTTATCATGAATTTGTTGACATATTAAAATTTGACCAAAGAAGGTCTTCGGGAGCTTTTTGCTACATTTTCCCTTCCAGACGGCATTCCTGCCAAGGAAGTCTGGCCCTCTGGGCCCGGATTGTCCAAATGCCCTTAGTGAAAAGATCGATAACATCTTGAGATGAAAGTTCATGATATGCTTGATTGATTAGTTGAAATGAATATTGTTTTCAAGATATGGACTAACATGAATGCTTTTTATGGCCTATTGTCCTAACTTTGCCCTTGCTTGCAGAATATATGGAATCGGGTGCAAGAACTTCAGGGGCATCTGCCGAAGGAGACAAGGGTAAGAAATCAAGAAGGACCCCTCGGGGGAAAGAAGAAAAACACCAGATGAAGTACCAATTCCAGGGCGAGCCGCTCCACTCAAAGGTCACAACAGATTGGAAAGAAATCACCAACACTAACATTGGCCAGGTAGATATAGATGAATTCACACAAAGGGTCAGGGTCAACCCGATAACAAAGAATGCCAGATTGATACGGTAGAGTGGAATAGTTAAGACTGTCGATTTCCCTCCATCTCTCATGGCGCCCGAGTTGGTCATGGCTTGTCGAGAAGCCTACCAAACCGATACCAAAACAATTGTTGATAAGGAGGGAAACATTCTCACAGACATGTCGCCAGAAGGGATCACCAAGACCTTCCACATTCCCATGTTCCAACAGATGGAGGTCCCCACAATAGAAGAATGTCAGGCGGCGTGGGATGATAACCCAATAGGATGTAAGAAGTCAATAAACCTCCATTGGCTTAAGGAAAGACGGGCCAGCGCTGCAAAAGTTCCTCAGGAGCTCTTCCGTAGCAATTTCCATGAGGATTACCATGACCTGGTAACCATGTTGAGCAGGGTTATGGGTCTTCCAACGACCGCCTACTTCCAGGAATGGATGGCCTATTTCATTGAACAGATCCTGTGGAGGAACGAGGATGTCACAACCAAGGTTTCATTCTACTAGAGCGGAATCATAAGCAACTGCTTCAATGAGCAGTTTGTTAACGTAAAAAAGAGTTCTAAATTCTATATGACCTCCTACCTTGTATATTCCCTGGCAGATCAAAGACAGTACAGTGGGTTGTTTGTGGCACCCGATCAGGGGCAGAAGTGAGGACTCAAACCATTTGATAAGTATCCGTAGCTCCAGTACCGAAATTTCAAGAAAGATTACTGCAGGGTTATTGACGCCTTCATTGGCCATATCATCAGGTTGATTGCCGAGGACTTCGAGAGGAGGGTCTCCCATAGTGTCAGAGCGCTTCTAAAGCAATATGCTTTTCTTTTCATCCAATATCTGAAGTTCACATATATCTAGGCCCAGGGTTTCACTGGAAGGCCAAATAGATTGCCTCGGTACCCCAACAACAGAATCATCCTTCTGGAGCTTTCTCGGTAGCTCCAACACATTTAGGCAATCTTCAACAATAAGCATATAGCGGGGATCTCCTACCCCATGACCCTTGGCTAGGGCATGTACTAACTGTAGACGTCACAATGTGCTGGTAACTCTGAAAAAGAGTTGAAGGAATACCATTTCGACTGGCACACTACTCGCCCACAGATGGACCCACATGGCCACGTCAGGAAAGCATTGGGGCCAGCCTATGCCCATCAATATCACATTAAGGATTTCTGGGCCGACTACCAAGATGACAAAGAAGTGCGCGCAAAACACTATATGCACATGACTATGCAGTTCCTAAGAAGGGTGCAACCATTCCCGGTGCTGGACCAAGTCGAGGAGGACGAGTCCACAATCATGCATCTGAGGTACCCTGCGGTTGCCAACCTACCAATACCTTCAATTGATTGGGACAAACAAGAGGTCGATGACTTGGATACCATCACCCAACCAATCTTAACTCGTACCAAGGAGTGGATCGATGGGCAGGTCGCTCATTTAAAGCGGCAAGGAGTGGTCCTGACCTATAAAGGGCTCAAAAGCGAGCCAAGTGTCACGAAGGATGTTGCTTCTACCACGTCAACTGGCGGGACCTCTAAGTCTCCTCCCGTCACTAGGTCCCAGAAAAGAAAAGGAATAGAGACCGAGCAGTCCCCAGACCCCAAGGCCCATACCAAGAAAGAAACATGAGGCTCATCCCCCAAAAGGCTTAAACAAGCAGTGGGTGTGACAGAATTGCAGCCTCCCTTGGCTCTCCTTGCTCCTCCTGTTGCATTGCCCACCTCCCTGGCAATGGTCGTTGCATCTCCGCTGACAGTGGACATTTTTGTCCACCTTGCCCCTTCACCTCTGGCCGATTCTGTGATAATTGTTGACTCATCTTCCGCTATGACTTCTCCCCCCTCCTCTGCTACTATGTCACCAATCACATCCCTTCCTCTGGAAACCATAACATCGCCTATTCTCGTTGCCACTATGCCCGAGACTCTTACACGACATATGCAAAACCTTCCCCTTGAGCTCTCCCAGATCTTGATGGATCCAACTCTCCAAGCAGCCCTCGCCCAAGTCCTTGCAACGGCTCAACCGTCACAACCATCGACGGGACCACCAGCTATGGAGGCCACAATGTAAATCTCAAAGGAGTTGGAGGAACGAGAATAGGGAGCCTTGAAGTCTATCGAGGAGGAAGCTGATGAGTATCATAAACACCCCGAATGCGAGCACCGAATCATCGACAGGGTGGTTTATGAGGAGGAGGAGACGGGATCTTCTGAGAGTGGGGATGAGGAGGACGGCTCTAATGCTAAGGTGATCATTCAGACTTTTGATGATGACCTTGAAGAGGAGATGGCACAGCAACTGAAGGACGTTGGGAAGGAAACAAAAAATTCACCACATGATGAAGAGGGGCAGCCACCAGAAGAACTATAGATAAAGGATTTGACTGAGGCTGAGACACGTGTTGCCAAAAGCCCTAAAGCTGAGGGTACTGAGGAGAAGAAAGAAGACGCAGCTAAAGAAGAAAGTCCCATCCGACAACCATCAGTCGGGCTGCCTGTCAAGCGCCTCGTGTTCGTTCACGACTCTAATGAAGAGGAGGAGGAAACTACCAAAGAGAAAGGAGAATCCCAAAAAGAAAAGGAGGCAGAAATCTTGCCCTTGACTGAGAGGGGCGAAGGCAGCCATGATTCACCGAAAGGGAAATCTGTTGTACCCAAATTGTTGGAAAAACAACTTGAAAAAATGACCCCTGTGCTGAAGGACCCGAGGGCAAGGTTGGAGGCCATCTTGGCTCGAGCCCAAATCACAACAAAGAAGGAGAAGAAGCCCAAGGTCCGATCTAAAGTAACAATGGATGCTTCCGGCTCCCGAGCGGCACAAATTGCAACGCCTACGATTGGTCAGGCAGGGGTCAGTTATAACATCTCCACCATTGACTTGGCGACTGCAACTAGAGAGCAGAAGGTCGAGCACCTTGAGGAGTCGATGGCCACAGTAGTGCACCTGATAAAGCAGGATAAAATCTCAAAGGATGAGATCAAAGCATAGGTTGCAGCCTTGACGGATTACATACAACAATGGTCCTCAGTGGACAACCTACCTACTACATCCACGGTTGCGCCTCAATTGCTCTCCAAAGAGCAAATCAATAAAATGGAAAGAAGAAAGAACTTGGAGAAGACCACAGAAGACTGGTTCTGACAGGTCTCATACGTCGGGAACATGGGAATCAGCAGGGCTGTGCGGACAACCAACAAGTTCTTGGACTTGATACAGTCTCTGGAGAGCACAAAAAGGCTCTGCACCAATTTCCCCGCAACTTACAACTCCACCTTCCCAAGGATCAAAGCTATCCTTCAAATTCCTGAGGCCATGTGGGAGGAGAAGCTTGCATTTAAAAAAGAAGATCACTGGCTGATGGATGTGTGGCACAGAGACTTCGACAACCGGAAGGAGAGGTTGGAGCAAATCTTGAGCAGGGTAGATCCTGATATTGAGTGGATCAAGGAAATCCGGATGGAATGTGCCCGATATCTTAAGCTGATGATGGGCTATGATATGCCTACAATGCAAATGGATCCAGAAAAAAAAATCCCTACTTCCAGGATAAGATGAAGGACAGGATGGCCGGAGAAATCACAACAGAGTTCCTAAGTTTTGTTGCTCGTGCCTTCGACCAATCAAAGCTGTTCAGGGACCAAGGCTCGAAATACGATGAAGATTGGAAAAGGAAAGAAGAAAATGCTAAGGAGTGGAGCTATCAGGCGTTGCGATGTGAAATCTTCGAAATAGACAAGCTCCAGGCGGTCATCCTCAAATACATAGAACACAGCTTCCAAGGAGCATGAGGACAACCCAGCCAAAGATGAAGACCTTCCTGAAGAGTAGCTACAGCAAAAAAAAATAGCAATCAGCTATAGGACAAAAGAGCTACAGTGCCATCAACTAGAAGACGAAATAGGGAATAGACAAAATGTAATTTGAAATTGTGATCTATTTGGGGTAGGTGAAACCCTATTTTGTAATGAATCTTGGCCACACACTAAGAATGAATTTTGGCCATTCATTTGACTTTTGGAAAACTATAAATAGGGCTCCCCTCTCATTTGTAAAGTGAGAGTTGAGTTGTTGTAAAGACATGCTGCAGAAATTTATAAGAAAAGAGCATTGACTTGGTGTATTTTCTTGGTTTCTCCCATGTTGCTTGATTCAGTCTCCAATGTTAGATGTTTGACTTAGATTTTATTGCTGTTTAGTTAGCTGTTTTATTTCTTTCGATAAATCTTAGGAATGCTATTGGGTGATTATGAAAATTCCTGCCATGTTGATGATTTCTTTGTCCATACTTTTTGCTGTTTGTTGATAGTAGATAGCTGTGTAAAGTTAGCCTGGACTTGATTTCAAAGCTACTCCAAACATTTATCTTTGATTCATGCATGTATGTGGTGGATGAAGGATAAAATATCTGCAGACCTTAAAAGATAGCACAATTTCCATGATACTATGAAATCCCTGGTTAAGTGGGATATTGTTTTAAAAAATTGTCAATTGCAGGAACTCCATTGTCACTATTCATAGCTAGTTGCAGACTTAGGAAATTTTCCTTCCCTTTGCCTTTTCCCTTTTTTTAAGAACTGGCCTATGCTAAGGTTCATTGCACATTGTAAAGCCAAATCCAACAACAAAATGGAGTCCAAGACTACTGTTTGAACCTACAGCCGATGCACAATAACTTTCCATCCTAAGAACTCTATTTCAAGATCCAACTTCAATGCTTTGTGTCCATGCCTTGTATTTCCTGTAAGACCGCCTTGTGATTCCAGCAAATCACATCAAACTACTGAGGTATCTAAGCATTGTCATGACCTGACATCCGAGAGACCATGGGATAGTGTTCTGCAATCCGATTGTGGAGTATTGTCTTTCAAAAGAGGTAGTGCATCTACGTACTGCCTATGTTGAGAAGTGCGTAAAAACACCATCAACAAGGAGAAAATCACTCTAAATTTGACCAAGGGCATGAAATTTACTAGATTTGATAAATTTTGGGGTCCAACTAGAAGGGAACGCTATTAAAGTTAGAAGGTGACTCAAAATCTTCTAAGTATTCAAAAGTTGATGCTTCCCATGGCAAATGCACCCAAGCTTGAAGAATAGAAATTTTCTAAGTGTCAAAGATTAGAAGTCCAAGGGTGGATTTGCGTCCAAGGCCATGAAGTGGGTTAGTAAATTTGACTAAGGCATACGAATTGGAAGTCCAAGGTTGAAGTGCGCCCTTGAGCTTAGAGTTGACAAAATTAAAAGCTCAACATGTGATTTGCACCCCAAACTCAAAGCAACCCCTCTTAAATGCACCCTTGAGGTTCAAGACTTGAAAATTTGACTAAGGCACACAAATTAAAAGCTCCCCATGCCATTTGCGCCCTTGAGGTTGAAGCTATGAGAAATTTGCTAAGTGTTTAAAAATTAAAGTAGCCCCTTTGAAATGCGCTCTAACTTGGAGAATGGGACTCTTAAAATATTCTAAGTGTCAGATATGAAAGCTCCCCATGCCATTTGCGCCCATCACAAGGTGGCTGTGCAAGGAAATTTTCTAAGTGTCAAAACTAAAAGTTGCCCCTACCAAATGCGCCCAAGAGCTAAGGGGGTCAAGAGTTGAAAAGTTTCTAAGTGTCTAAAGTGAAAGGCCACCCTCTTGTATGCTCCCATGAAGAGGAAGAGTGGATCTTTAAAAAAATTCTAAGTCGTGACAATTTGATGCTTAAGGTATGAAACATGCCTTGCTTCACATGGAAGGGGGAGTAAAGTTTGAGCGCTCAGAGTTGGATGCAGAGGCCCTCATATGTGCCCTTGAAGCTGGAAGAAACTAGAAAAGTTTGGGTGTGGTAAAATTGAAAGATGACCCTCTTGAATGCGCCTTGCTAGAGATGAAGGGCCTAGAGAAATTCTAAGACATGAAATTTGAAGTTCAAGGGGTTATAGGCGCCCTAGGACAAGCTGGAGGGGAAAGATTTGTCTAAGGCAAATAAAAATGAAAGCCCACCCACCAAAATGTGCCCTCACTTGAAAGGGGGAGTTAGAAATTTCTCCAGGGCATGAAAAATGAAACCTCAAGGGGCTAAATGTGCCTAAGTCATGGAGGTGAAGTTTGAAATTTTTCTAAGTGTCGAAACTTGAAGTAAGCCATGTGAAATGCGCCCAAACTTGAAAGAGGATTTAAAATTTTCTAAGACGTAAAATTTCACCTTCCTTAAGAAAATACGCCTAAGTTGGCTGGGGAATGAAGAAATTGGCTAAGGCATTGGTAAGTTGACATGAAAGAGTCAGAATGTACCAGCTTCACAAGATTGAAGAAAATTTTCAAAGTTGAGCAAGGAAATGCACCTGGAGTTGAAGAATGAAAATAAATTTGATGGAGACAATATTTTTTCTAAGGTTTGAAACTCCAAAACATTAAATGAACCCGTTCGTTGTATACCCATGAATCTGACAAGTTCTAAAGAAAATTTTCTTTTGGGTATTGAAGATCTTCGACAAGGAGTGGATTTCAAAGTCCTCTGCACTTCGCCAAGGTGTTTAAGATAGAAAATTTGATGGGCACTTAAATAATGAATTTCCTAAGTAAAAGTTTGAAAAAATTTATAAGGCAAGAAAGAAAAAGGATGTTGAAGTATGTCGCCTTGACAGATGAATTTGAAGTTGGACACTTAGGTAATTTTCGATCAAATACCTAATGAAAGCTTCTTTTTTTTCTTGAGCCTGAGTTGGATGAAATATCGGAGTGAAGTACGCCCAAGCAGAATACAAGATGGGTTGGAAATTTGGCTAAGGCATAAAAAATTAAAGAAAGCAAAGTTGGCTTGAGAAAAACGACGAACCCTTGATCAAAATATGGAGGTGAAGTAAGTAAAGTGGATTCATGTTATAGGTGTTTTGATGCTCTTCTTTTATTTGTTTTGTAGGCTGAATGTCGGGGCCATGGCATGATGAAGCAAGTATTCCAAGACTACATTTCAACTTCGAAGGAAGAAGAGTTGCAAAATGTGGCTAGGTGTTGAGACTTAGTATGTTTTCGGCCGAAGTGACAAAGAAGAAATATTTTCAAAGCTCAGGATGGAGGAAAAATGGAAACCCAAGCAAGCAATTCAAAGTTGAAGAACAACATCAAAGAGGAAAATCATCGTCGAGCTAGAGAAAAAAAGTTTTAGCCTTGGGGTTTCAGATCGAGAACATGCCTGTTGTACCAGTCCAAGAAGTTGAAGCAGTGTGAACACATTTCCAGATAGGAATCTTTTGGAAGATGGACATTAATGGCTCATTTATTACCCCACTCCTCTTGGTGGCTGTTTTTAGGGTGAATCTTGTTTAGGGCTGAGGTGGCACAATCTGGGCCATCTAGTTGATTGTAATCTAAGCCATCCGTTGGACTTGGTCAGCTATAAAAGGGGGAGTCCCCCTTATTTGTACTTTAGTAGAAGTAGAGCTTAGAGATTAGACTAGAGAGTAGAGCAGAGACACTTTAGTTGTAATATCTTAGCATAGCATAGTTTGAAGGAGAAGGAAAGTTTTCCTTTGAAAACTTTGTAAGTGATTGTTGTGATAAACTATTGTAATAAAAGATCTTTCATTGAATGGTGAATTCATCTTTGTTATGAGTAGCTAGCAAGATTTCTTCATCCCTTCAAATTCAAGTAGTGTAAAGTAGAGTAGTTTTCATTTTCATACAAGTAGATGTTAGCTGTAGATTTGTGGTGTCAATCGAGACAACTTCATTTTTATCCATACCACTAGCGGCTTGCTGACGACAAGTTTGCCTTGTGTGGTCAATTGGAAAATATTACAAACTTAACTTTGATTGCGATTCATGTGTTTGTATGCGTCATTCTGATATTACTTACATGTTGAGTTATAATTTGAAAACCTCTTGTCACTCCCTTGAAGATTGCACTAACTTTATGTAAGTTGTCCAAAGTGAGGCGGAGTAGAGTCTGGTCGAGGTCTGTCAAGATTGATCCCACATCCCGTCCTTAGATAGAACATAAACTTCTTAGGCCCTACACTCATTTAAATTCAGTTCATTCCTGGTTAGAATTAGGAAACTTGTGCTCACTTGCCAAATCATTCAAACCATGTGAAAGCCCTTAATCTATTGTTTGTTGTCAGTTGTCGAACAATTGTGTAAGTCCCCTTAAAATATCAGCAAAACACATCGAGCCAACTGGGGGTATTCTATTGCACGAAGGAACCTTGGAGTTAAATGTATGATCTATCTTGCAATCTTAGCATGCACGAAACTTTTTTCAAAAGAGGATAGAGTATCTATTGGGAAACTTTATTTTGTGTTGGTGCGGTCATGAAAAACACATCAACAAGTTGTAAAGAGGATATTCAGATATATTAAAGGTAAACCAAATTATGGCTTATGGTATCCTAAGGGTGTTGATTTTTCCTTAAGTACTTATATTGATATAAATTTGGCTAGTTGTGTGGATGAACGAAAGAGTACCAGCGGAGGTGCTTTCTTTCTTGGTGGGAGATTGGTTTCTTGGTTGAGTAAGAAACAAGAATCAATTTCTTTATCCACTACAGAAGCATAATATATTGCTGCAACATCTTGCTACACATAGATTTTGTGGATGAAGTAGACTCTGAAAGACATTGGAGTAATATGTGATGAGCCTATTCCTATCTTCTGTGACAACACAAGCACTATAAACATTTCAAAGAATTTGGTTATGCATTCAAGAACAAAACACATATCTATCAAATATCATTTCTTGAGAGAAAAGGTTGTAGAGAATGAAGTTAGATTGGAGTATATGACTACAAAGGAACAAATTGCAGATATATTTACTAAGGCTCTTCTGAAGGATACTTTTGAGCATCTTAGGGAGAGGTTGGGGGTCATTGGCCCTCCAAACTGGGTGCACATGGAGGTGCATCAGTCTAATGAATTCACAAATTCTACATTTATTTGGACTAATGAATGGGTCTACTTTGCAGGTGGAGTAGAAAAGGTTTTCATTGTTGCAGTATGAGTTGAATGGGTGCACTCCTAAGGGGGAGTGATCAAAGTTTTTTATCTTTTCCATTGATGTCAAAGGGGGAGAGAAAGTCCAGTGAAAAATAGTTACAGAGGAAGAGAAGGTGTTCTCCTAGAATAATTGTGAAGGATGTTGTCTTTGATGGTTTTTCACATTATGTGTTGCCATCAATGAAAAAGGGGGAGATTGTTGCAAGTATGAGCAAGTTTGATGGTGTTGTCATTGATGTCAACACAGTTCAGATCATACATGTATAGTTGAAATGCTTCTGAGATGTTGTGAGAACATGGAGCTATCTTTATGGTGTTTTCGATGTGTTGGTTTGATGAGTTTCTAAGTACTTTAGAGAAAATTAATAAAAAAGAAAGTCAAAGTGATGAATGTGTTTAGAGTGTGCTTCGGTATGTGCTCTGCGTTTCTCCTATGTTGATCCTATGCTTGTGTAGATCTAAAGGTTTGCTAATGGTGATCATGTGGTGATATATCCTAAGTTATAGCTTCTGGTGTGATGGTGTGTGAAAGTTATGTTCATCGATGTGTGAACTGTTATGGTAGAGTTGGTCTTTTATGGATTGGGAGAAATGTTTCTACTCCGTAGTCTTCTGCTATTCTGTTTCAGATCTCGTGGATTTGGAATATGTCTTATAGTGGTGTTCTCTTGGTTCTAGAAAAGATGCATATGGTTTGGTGATCTAGAAGTCATGTTTATGAGTTGTTGTATGTGTTCGCACAGTCCAAATGGATTGATGGAAGAAGTTCAATGTTTGAAGATTGTTGCACTTGCTACAGTTGTATCTGAAGGAATCTAAGATGTGTTCTTGTGCATAATGAAGCGTGTACATCAATGTTCATTTGTGCTTTCATTAGGTTTGGCCGACCTGATGTTTACACTTCATTTAAAGAATTAAAATTTAATTAAGGAAGCATGTGGTTGATCCAAGACATTATTTTTGGTCTTGGTTAAATATTTTTATTGGTCCACTCTCATTCCTTTCCACCGCGGGAATGTTGAGTTGCCAACCTAATTCAAATTTTATGAAATGAAGTTTATGTGGTTGACCTTGGAGAAAGTTTCTAAGGTTGAAGATGGTATAAATGCAAGTCGAATGGTGAAGATTTAAAAGAGTGATGCAAAGTGACAAAGTAAGCCACATATCATAAGAGCAAAAGTGTGTGTGGGTGATTTGAGGCAACAATACTTCATTGTGTTAGATTTTTGAAGGCAGTGAGCTGAAGGTTTCTGCAATCTCCTGATCAAGGCTGTGGATGTGTGTTAATTGTTGTGGTGGATCTTTTGTTCTCTTTTGTATCTATAGGCAATGAGTCTCCTTATTGGACATTGAGTCCTTTCTATAGGCAGCAAGCCTTTGTATTTGGACAACAAGTCCTCTTCTGGGCAGTGAGACCTTGACAGTGAGCCTTTGTATTTAGTTTTACAATCTCTTTATATTGTGAGTTAATCCTCACCATGGTTTTTCCCTCATTGGTTTTTCCAAGTGAAAATTGGTGTTCATTGTGTTGAATTTATTTTTTGTTATTTGTGTTTCATGTTCATACATAATAATAGAATAGTATGGTTGTGGAATTGATAAGTGTTGAAGTTTTGAATTTGTGTGACAACTGATTCACCCCCCTCTCAGTTGTCTTGCGCCTTTTAACAATATCCCTTTTTTCAATATGATGGCCTTTTATGTAATAGGATGATTATATCATATCCTTGTTTCATTCCATCTTCTGATCCTCACTATTTTCTTACACCTATTGTTTCCCCACCCTTAGACATTTCTTCCATGCCATTTCTAAACCAACCCTTCTTTAAAAGTTATCCTTTTAGTGCATTCATACAACACACAAATATTTGTTATTGAAGATGGTTGCATAGACTCAATTTGATAAGAGGCTAAACCCTCCACAAGATAGTGTTTGTTATTATTGTTAGTCACACTGGCACCCAAATACTTTTCCAAAATATCTTTTTTAAATTAGTGATGAATTTTACGTATCTATATGCTCTTTGGTTAAATTTAATTAAATTTTAATATTTATTTTTTGAATAAAAAGCTTTCAATTTTAAAAAATCCAAAAATTAAGAGAATAATATTTTTTTATTTGAAATAATGTTGATTACAAATAAAAGAATGCAGTTAAAAAACTGTAAATAAATAGTTCACCAAACCAACAAAACAAAAGTCTACAACTACAGCATGTTCTAGTAGGACATCAATAGTACAACAAGATCAAAATTACAAAGTTTTTGAAACAGTAGTAAAACAACTTGTAAGAAACCAATAATACAACAAGATGAGAATTACAAAGTCTTTGAAATAGTAGCATAAATTTAGAATAATAAACGATCAAAAGAATTTGGATTTTGATTCGTTGGTTTTGGAACATCTTTTCAAACTTTGCCTTGTCTTAATGCCCATAGGACAACCTTAACACAAGGAGACCAACACTATAAATAACAGTAGAAAGAAGGAACGATCAATTTTGTAGGAAAGGTCTCAGCCCATGAGCAATATTTTACTGTCTTCCTTCCCTATTCTCTCTTCTATAGGCGGATTCCACAAAAAGAATAATAAAAATTGACATTAAAGAACTCCAAAATCACATTTTTCAATGAAAATGGAAATTTGAATTTGAAAGAAGAAATAGTAAAATAGTAAAATATTATTTTTAAATTTAAAATAAATAATATTTATAGAAAAATAAATTTTGATATATCATTAAATCAATTATTTTTAAAGGCATATTGAGTTTATTTAAATGATTGATTTGCTATTTTATAATAATTTTTTATTTCATATTCTATTACATCAAATACAATTTTTTTCCTAATTTATTAAACTAAATAATTATTTTAGAATAATTTTATATAATGTTTCATAATCTTCTAGTTTAATTTTAATAAAAATTATACAATATAATCATATGATAAAAACACAAATTTTCCAATTTTTCAAAATATGTTTATATTTCAAAGTTATTAGAAAATCTAATTGATTTGACATTGAAGCATAATTCTCTATCACTAATATTTTAAAAAATAAATTGTATGTGTTAACTATGCAAGTCATTTAAAATACATTATATTACCAAAAACAATGTAGGTGAATGTGAAAAAAGTAGGTGGACATAGTACATCCCAAATTCTAACCAAAATAAGTCTTTAACATCACATCTAAAGAGAAAAACAAAATAAAAAATCACAACACCACAATTTAACATTCACACTATTCCATTATCTAAAAATAAACCAACCATTAAAAACATCATAAATTCTATTAATTCACACTTCTCACAAAATTGACTATAATCTTGTTTAACTCTTAATTTTTTTTCTTTTTTTTGTAGCTGAGAGGTACCCCAACCCTCGTGTCAAGCGCTTGGATTTGTGACTCCGTCCAATGAGCTCCAACACCCTTGCCCTAGTCTTACTTTTTGGAAGCGAGACTAGTCCTTTGGAGCCACAAACTGCACCCGAAACGATCCATACCAATTTCATCTAGGAGTGTGAGTCAACCTTAGGACCTATATGGGACAAACCCAAAGCCCTTAACCAACCATGCTACCCATACAATCTATGACTCTTAATTTTAATACATAATCTTTTAAAAATATTAACATTAAAAATTTGTTTTATTTCTATAGCGTGTGTTGAGGTAAATTTCGCTTTCAAAAAGGTTCGAAGGTTACAATACACCTATCAACAATGAAAGCACCCAGGTAGGAAACATCACATGTAATTATATATTAATTAATGTTAAAAAACGGAATCGAGAATTGGGCAGGAAGAAACGGAGGAAAGTAATGCTTATTTTTGTTGGACTGCTGAAGCATTCAACAACAAAATAAATGCAGTGAATGACAGTGAAGCTCTGCAACAAATTATACAAAGGCAAGGGCAGGTCCATCGGCAATGGCGCGTCGTGGTGATCCGAATCCTTTCGAAGAAGAAGAAGTTAACCCCTTCTCGGTAAGTATTATCAATTATGCCTATTCTCTTCTCCTTTTTATTTTTATTGGGTAATTTAGCTCGACCATTGTATTTATCATAGATCCTTTTCTCCGGTTCTTTAATTTCTATTTGCAGTAAACAAAAACTTAGGTTTTGATTTAAATGGCGTAAATTTGGGCTGCAGCATAGTTATCTTTGATTTACTTCATCGTTACCTCGCTGGGGTTCGAAACTATGCCCCGTGGCGTCCAATTTGGCATAGTTAGTAGGTGATCTATGTAGGTTTTGGAGTATACAGGTGTCTTGAGGGTTTGTGATGAGATTTCTCTTGAGAGTTTGACAGAATTTGCAATGTATGATTATTGACAGCATCATTTTTTCAAAAAATGTGAAAAATAATATGGCGCTATTGAATCACGCGGACCCGTTTACCCTATGTGGAAATAGTTACATAAAAAATCATGCAAACTGAATGCTATAGAATTTTTTTTCACGATTTTGTAGTGAAGTGCCCTTGCAATCATATGGCGCTGTTTACCCGACGAAAATCGTGTGGTGCCATTTACTCTAAATAATTAGTTAATATGAATATTTGGAGAGTTTGAACAATTTTATTTGCCCTATGCATAAGTGGAAACCATATGATGCCATGTGCCTTAAAATCTAAGTAACAATAATATTGCAGAGAAATTTGCACGATTTTATTGTTAATTACCCTTAAAAGCAATCATGGGGCCACGATTCTCTTGATGGGTTTTAAAGGTGGGATCTATGGCAATAAATTTGACATGCCAATAAGTAGATCATCTAAGCTAGGAACTGCAGAGTTTTTTTGAACTTTTTGTTTGGTATTTGGGTATAAATTTTGATGCAAATTGCAAGGTGAGGAAATTGGGGAAAGGGTTGACTGAAAAAAATGGGAAATACGGTGCCATTCCTATAAATAATAACACGTGTATGAAAGTTTGCATGATTTTGTAACAGACAAACCAAAAAATATCACATGGCACCATATATCCTTTGGAGACATGTAAATTATATGATGCCATTTAAGTTAATAAAAAATAATTTTACAGAGTTTGCAGGTTTTTATTATGAATTAATGACAGGTACTAATTATAAGTATACGAGATTCTTAGATCCTTGCCCAGCTGACAGGACAACTTGGTATATAAGAGTTTGCAGGATTTTTTGTTGGTGTATATAAAAAATATTAAATAGGAGCACCTGCTAAGTGGACCTTTTCACTTTACCTTATTTATATGAAGTTCAAGTTTGTACGCCATAAGTTTTGACCTCATGGTCAAGCGCAAGAGTAAACTGGCCTTGCTGATTGAGATGCATTAGGAGAGTTTACCCAATCAAGAAGGAAATGCCAAATAAAATATACAGAATGACATGTAGGATGAGATTCATACCTTAATTAGAAACTGAAAATAGTTAAAAAGAAAAGCATCATTGTGGTGTGAAAACAAGGGTCTGATACATGTAGCCATTGTTGGAGGGTTGGTGGTGGGTGTGGGAAGGGGGTGTTGAAGTTAGCGAGGTTTACAAATAGGCCAGGATACAACATTTTAAATGCAAAATAAAGAACAGTTGAGTCCAGAAGGATATGGCAAAATGTCTGATGTCCTTTTTAATAAAAGGGGTAAAAATTTATTAATTAAACTCCAGCTGCAAAAGGCAGGACAGCAAGATACAAATAATAAAGCATTAACAAATACCAAGTCATCTCAGCATTAGTAAACCGAGGAATCGCCCAAAGAGCACAAGAACCAAAAACCAAGAGGCAAATCTCAAACCAACATATCATCTGACACCAGCTGAGATAACCTGTGAGACCTTTCAGCTGATAGCTGATCCCAACAATTAACATCCCACTCATTTTGCTGCACTGAAGCCCACTTGGCCAAACCGTCAGCCCCTCCATTCCATTCCCTAGGGATATGGACATAAGAAACCGAGTCCAAAGAACTGCCAATCTCAGAATTTGCTTAGCCATTGGCGCCAGTTGCCAATGGACACACTCAAACTTTTGTCCATTAAGCAGGTTAATTATGATCAAAGAATCAGCCTCAATAATGACCTTCCTCCATCCAAGAGGGCAAGCCTTCTCAACAGCAACCAGGAGGGCATGAGCCTCCATAAAATTGTTTGACGCCAAAATGTCTGATGTCCTTGCTGGCAATACAAATCTGTTAAAAAATTGGTCCTGCGGGTTGATCCTTAAACTCTCGAAATTAGGTAGAGTTAACAAGCCTATTTTTTTCAACATATTGTACTATTTGTAAATTCAAATGACAGTGTTAGAGAGAGGGAATTGTTAATCAAACGTAGGAAGAAAACATGCGGCAGTTAAAGTATTCCACACAAGACCCTCCAAACAGAGAAAACCAGCATTAATGGTAGTTGCAGATACCTTATTATCTATATTAAAATTAGCAATTGTCCAAATACAATAGATTGCTTGGACACAAGCTGTCCCTTGCTCCTTTAATGGCGATTTTTATTGTCTCATCCCTTCTATTACCCTATGAACTGCTGAATTTCATTTTCCTTTGATTAATACAACTTTATTTTTTCTCCTGATGATAAAAAATTCTAGTTTCTACCTCCTTATATAGATTTCTGCCAACAAGAAGATTCCCCAAGCCCTGTAAGTTTTCCTGCATGCATTGGAAAGTGAAACAGCAACCATTCAATTCACTTTCCAAATTTGGGACATGCTGTACAGTCAAAAGAGACTAGTATGGTCCTCTCTTGGAGTCTAACACAGTTGCTGTCCTTTCTTAGATGCTTCCTCGTTCTGTTTTCTAACCAACCTCTTTTGTCCTTATTGTCTATAGAGGGTGGTAGCGGTTTTTGTGCTTTCCACATGGTAAGCTTGTACACATACTTCATCAAAGTCTTGTGGGTTGGTAGTGAAAACTCTCCTTTTGATGTGAGAGTGGCAGTCTCCAAGGTACTTGATAATCATATTCCCTTCTTCCAAGTCCATTCCAGCTAACGTAATGTGTCTTCACAATTTTGTGGTGTAATCATCTACATGTTACTTATTTTCTTGTTTCTAAATATCTTCTCAATTCTTTGATCATACTTGTGGCCTATGAGATAAATTTTATTTTGATCAATTTCTTGAAATTCTTGTGGGTTAGTGGTGACTACTCTCCTTCTGATGTGAGAGCGACACTTTGCAAGGTAATTGATCATCATTTCTTCTTCTTCCAAGTCCATGCGGGCTAACAAGGTTTGTCTTTGGAAATTTGTGGTACAATCTTGCACACTTTGCCCTTCTTCTTGTTTCAAAACTATCCACTTAATTCTTTGATCATGCTTGTGCCTATGGAATAGAATTTCTTTTGGATCAATTCCATGAAATCTTCCCAAGGGCCTACAATTACCTTTTTTCTCCTTTCACTATTAGTTACATAATTTTCCCATCATACAAGATCATGTCCTTCCTTTTTGGGGTTTGTAAAATTAATTCTTTGTGGCCCATTAACTTTGTGTACATTTAAATAAACTTCTAATTGATTAATCCAAAAATCCTATATTTTTGTTAGAATAATATATTATTATATTCTCTTGTTATTAATGGTCAATATGTTAATGTAAGGTTAGTTAGTTTTATACTGTTAATGTAAGGTTAGTTCTATATATTGTAACTTTTTATGTTTTTGTTAATATGAAAGTAAGAACTTTCCAGAACATGGTATCAGAGCAGATTTCTTAGGTTTTCTGGGTCGTTTTTTTTCAAAGCTGTGTATGTGCAAAACGTGAGTCTGCAAATCGTGTTTACGATACTCGTGTTTTTTGTTTTTTGCCCTCAGTTTTTCGCAACGTCCTAGAGCGACCTCCTCTGCCCCGCGTGACCTCTGTTGGGCACGTCTTTTCTGCAACCCGCGTGATTTTCTCCTTTGTGCAGCATTTTTCTCTTCTTTGGCCACGTGATCTTTGCAAGTCGTGTTTTTGTCTTTTTTTCCTGCTTGTAGACATGTTTTTTTCCTCATTTGGCATGCGTTTTCTGCAAGAGACATATTTTTTCAATCGTGTGTTAGATAAAACCATGTTTTTAGCCGCGATTTTTAGATTTTTTGAACGCGTTTTGAGTTCTTTGACCGCAATTTTCATTCTTTTGAAGGCGCAAATACTGGATACGATTTTTGGGCGACATATTCAGTCCTTGTGGTGGCGCGACTTCTGTTTTTGACGTCCCTTTATAACTGCGATTTGGGTTTGTTTTTTGCCTACCATTTCCAGAAATTTTCTACTTCTTTCTGCGTCCAAACGGTCGTTTTTGCTTATACCCACGATAGCTAGGGTTTTTGTTGCCATTTCCAGTTGTTTTCTGCAAATTTCTGCCCATTAATGACTGCCTAGGGTTTTTTTTAACTCAATTAGGGTTTTGATCAGTCAGTTGAAGTTAGCAAAAATTTTCAATTGCAGATTCCTTGTGGGTTTTTTGACATCTCAACTGGGTTGTCTTTTGTTTGTTCTAGGTACCTTGTTTTCCGTGCCTTGAAATTTGTGCTGTTAAAATTTTCTGGGTATTCCTCAATCCTTCTGGGTTTTTATTAATATTTTTTGGGTTTTCAGTAAAACCTCGAAATCTGTGCTAGGGTTTTCGATTTTTGCCTTGGAATTTGTTTTGCAGAACCTGTTTCTATTTTCTGTGCATTATTTTGTCCTCACCAGTTTGACCTCGAGGTACGTGATGGCATCTCTGACGAACATAATGCTCAAAAGCAGCCAGAAGTTCAATAGGAAGAATTACAACTCCTAGAAGCAGCGCATGATTACGATCTTTGAATATCAGTGTCTCGATTAGGTCGTTTTGGGGAACTCAACCCATCCCACTGTAGCCGGAAAGGATCAAGACAAATGGGATGAACACAACCAGGAAGCTGTCATGCCCATCAAGCTTTTAGTCATTGACGACTAGCTGCCACAAGTGTCGTCAAGCAAAACAACTGCTGAGGTCTAGATGAACTTGAAGGATCTCCATGAAACGTTAGATAAGAGTCGTGTGTTAAGAACATGCTCTTTTCGATAATGATTGATGAGAAGACCACTCTCCAAGAGCATCTTACAAAGATAAAGGACATTTGCGACCAACTGGAAGCTATTAGTCGAAAGATGGAGGAAGAGGACATGGTCATCATTACTCTGTAGAGTTTGCCAAAGTCTTACGAGCATTTTATTGAGACGCTCAATATTACTTCAACAAATGTTGACTTGAAGTTTCTAGACTTGTGTAACAAGCTTCTACAACAGGATCGTTGGAGACAGTAGTTTGGAAGTAGTACCAGTTCCACCTCCACAAAGCAAGTGTTCTCTGCCAAATCTTCTGCTAAGAACAAAGGGAAGGCTCAATCTTCTTAGCTGAAAGGCTTTGGTTCTTCTCAGGACAACAAGAAGAAGAACATTCAGTGCACTTATTGCCATAAATATGGTCACATGAAGGTTGACTGTCGTGTTCATTTGGCTTCTGAACAAAAGAAGCAGGGAGGGTCTCAACAAAAGGCAAATGTCGTAGAACACTCTGAGTAGAAAGAATTTGCATTCTATGCTTTTATGGCCAAGAGAATAGCAGATCCAGTACACTCTTTTGCTTGGTATATTGATTCTGGGGCATTGCGACATTTTACTCATCGTCGGGATTTGTTCACCAAATTCAAACCATTCTCTGATTCTATTATTTTTGGAGGAGGCGAAGAGTACATAGTTGCTGGTAAGGGCACTGTCTAGATTCACTTAGGAGGAAGAAATTTACTCTTTCTTGATGTTTACTATGTTCCCGACATGGAACATAATCTCCTCTCCGTTAGTTAGATCATGTGGCATTCTCCCCACTTGGATGTTGTCTTCAGTTCATCCACCTTCAACATCATTGATAGGGAGACTTGTACTACGATAGCTATGGGGCTTAAGGATCATGGTTTGTACAAACTTGCTGATTCCGGTGATTCTGAGGAGCATGCTTTGGCAACCAGGAGTACAACCATCAACAAACTTTGGCATCAGCGTTATGGGCACTTGAATGTGCACTACCTCTCTCAATTGTCTCGGGAGGGTTTGGTTGCTGGTCTACTTGAGATCCAAACTCAAAATCATGGAGTTTGTGGAGCCTGTCAAGCTAGCAAGCAACATCGGACACTGTTCTCGGATGGTGATTCTTGGCGAGCCTCCAAGGTACTTCAATTGGTTCATGCTGATTTATGTGGACCAATGAACACTCCATCTGTTACTGAGTCCGGGTGCTTTCTATTATTTGTTGATGATTTCAATCGGAAAATGTGGGTGTATTTTCTCAAGCACAAATCAAATGTGTTTAGTACATTTCAGCAGTATAAGGCCTTAGTTGAGAAAGAATCATGTTCTTAGATTGTCACTCTAAGGTCAGATAATGGGGGGGAGTTTTGTTCAACTGACTTCTCTACTTTTTGTGCTGCACACAACATTAAGCGCCAACTTACCACACCATACACCCCTCAGCAGAATGGTGTCGTTGAACGTAGGAATTGCACCATTACTGAAATGGCTCGTTCTATGTTGGAGTACAGAAATGTACCTAAGAAATACTGGGCTGAAGCAGTTTATATTGCAGTCTACCTCCTGAATCGGTCACCTACACAGGCCGTAAAGAAGATGCTTCCAGAAGAAGCCTGGTCAGAATGTAAGCCTAAGGTGGGCCATCTAAAAGTCTTTGGTTCTACGGCTCATGTATGGATTCGAGATGCCAAGTGTGCCAAGCTGGACTCTAAGAGCCAAACACTTATGTTTACTGGTTACAGCGACAATCACAAGGCATACAGGTTGATTGATGTGGAGACAGATCATCTCATATTTAGTCGTGATGTTGTGATTGATGGGACTACTGGTCCATTTGTTCCTACTACCAGTCTTGTGGATCAGCCTATGAAGGTTCTTGATGAGGGTGTTCGTCTTCCTCTTGGTTCCCTTGATGGGAGGGCTTCAGAGCATTCTGACTCTGAAGATGAGGAGTCTACAAGTCATGATCTAGCACCACCTAATTTTCCTCAGGACTCACATCCAAATGATTTTGTTCCAGAACTCCCAGGAGATGCTGTTACTCCTATTTCAGATGTTGGCACATCTACTCGTCAGCCTAAGTGGTGGCTCAAGACTATTGGGGATCTTTATGATGATGAACTCATTGAGGGCAGATCAACTTGTAGCAAGAGCAAGCAGCAACACACCGTCAATTTTGCTCTTATGGCCAACATCCATAGCATCTATGAGCCTCATACATATTTAGAGGCTAAAGGAATTCCATAGTGGGAAAAGGCTATGGAGACCAAATATCATAGTCTTTTGAAGAATCACACTTGGGTTCTTTCTGATCTTCCTCCTAGGAAGGAACCTAGCAGCTGCAAATGGGTTTATAAGGTCAAGTATCATGTTGATGGTACTTTGGATAAGTACAAGGCCAGATTAGTTGCTCGGGGATTCACACAGCGGGAGGGCATGGATTACGAGGAGACTTTTGCTCCTACTACCAAGATGAGCACAATTCGTCTTCTTCTCGCTATTGTAGCTCAATTTGGATGGACAGTTCATTAGATGGATGTCAAGAGTGCCTTCCTCAACGGTGAGTTGCAGGAAGTAGTCTACATGACACAACCTCCTAGTTTGAAGGTTGCTAGCAAAGAACATCAGGTATGTAGGCTCGTGAAAGCACTCTATGGACTGAAACAGGCTCCTCGTGCATGGTACATCAAGATTGATTAGTACTTCGTTGATCATGGTTTTCAGCGCTAATTTGTATGTCAAACACTCTGGTAATGATATTCTCTTTCTTGTTGTCTATGTTGATGACTTGATCATTACTAGTAGTTCAACACATTTGATTGCGGCAATCAAACAAGACTTGTATCAAGCCTTTGACATGACAAATTTAGGGCTTCTCCATTATTGTTTGGGTATTGAAGTTTGGAAAACCGCTGGTAGCATCTTTATCTCTTGGTCTAAATATGCCAGAAGTCTGCTTGACAAATTTCAGATGCAGGACTGTAAACCTGCCTCCACACCTATGGAGAAGGGGCTGAAGTTGTCAACCAACTCTGATTCACCTCCAGTCAATGAAACGACATTCAGACAACTAGTGGGCAGTCTCATCTACCTCACTGACACTAGACTTGACATCAGTTTTGCAGTGAGCTACATTTCTTGCTTCATGACAGCTCCAAAAGCTGATCATTGGATTGTAGCGAAGCGAGTGTTGAGATATGCTAAGGGCACTTCAGATTATGGCATTTTGTATGGCAGATGCAAGGATCCAAAGTTGATTGATTTTACAAATTCAGATTGGGCAGGTTCAGTGGATGACAAAAAATCTACTTTTGGGTATGTATTCAGTTTGGGTACAGGTGTTGTAACATGGACCAGCAAGAAGCAAGAAGCAGTGGCTTTTTCTTCGACTGAAGCTGAATATCAAGGAACCATTAAAGTAGCATGTGAGGTAGTTTGGCTTTGCAAATGCTTTCTAACATGCATATGTCACAAGCAGGACCTTCACCCTTGTACCCTAATAATCAAGGGGTGCTCAAACTGGCCAAAAATCTAGTCTTCCATGAACATACCAAGCATTTTGAGCTTCGTTGTCACTACATCCACTAGCTGGTAGAAGATGGATTAGTTCAGTTGCAGTATGCTCCAACAACGAATCAGACTGCAGATATTCTCACCAAGTCTCTGAGTCTGGATAAGTTTGTAAAATTCAGGGGGCAACTTGGTGTTGTTGATAGATTGACCATTAAGGGAGGGTGTTAGAATAATATATTATTATATTCTCTTGTTATTAATGGTCAATGTATTAATGTATTAGGTTAGTTTAGTTTTATACTGTTTCTACAGTATCTGGTAGGTTAGTTTGGTTATTTCATTAAATGACTATAGTAATATATAGTTTCTATATATTGTAAGTTTTTATGTTTTTGTTAATATGAAAGTAAGAACTTTCCAGAACAATTTCCACATCAATTTCTGCACCAAATTTATAATTTCTACTTTAAATGGAATTTGATTATTTTGCATTGAATAACTCTTTCAAGAACTCCTCATTTGTCATACTTTCTCCTTATTGCATGCCAACTTTCTTGGCTAGAGTTTTTATCAAATTACTTATTGAGGTTTACTCTTGCCCATATTTACTTGCTGTTATTGTTGGCCCAATCACTATTGGTTTTCCATTATTCCCTTAATGTGTTTTTCTAGTGTTGTTACTTGTGCATTCATCTCCTCCATTTGGGCTTGTTGTACTCTTATAACTATCATAAATAGACTCTCCAGAAATCCCACAAAGATCAAAACTGCTTTGATAAAAAAATTGATTATAAAGTCTCAAAACTGGTGCAGAAGCTCCCTAGGTTTAGTAGGTTCAAAATTGACATTTTGGTTTTGTTTGATGTTCTTTCATGTAATAAGGTCTAGAAAGACCATTTCAATGTCTTTTGGGGTCCAATTAGAGGTCTTGGTCGCTGGTTGGTATCAAAATGCAAGAACATGCAGAAATCTTGTCAAGTTGCTAAATGTTGCATGCAACTTTTGGTCTTCTTCTTGTAAAAAGGCAATGTAACGTTGGAAGGTGAAGTCTAATGGTTGGAAGTCGATGGGACAAGTTGGAAAAGGTTTAATAAGCCTTGTTCCATCGAGCTTGAAGGTGGTTGATTGAATTTCTGAAGTTTGAAGTGAAAGCAATAAAGAATTCTTTGTTTTCTTGCAGTTTCACAACATTTTTCTTTGAAATGGTGAATAGTATGGATTTGTACGGCCTTCTCATGGTCTGAAACTTGTTGGAATTTGTAGAGGGGTGAATCTTCTAAATTCTCCTTTTTGTAGCACTTGATTTCATTGTGTTTGAAGAAAGTTAGATCCATTTTACTAAAAATTGCCTGAAACCCTAGGTAGGGTTGGCTCTGAGTGAAGAAAATGTTTTTCTCTCCATTCCACTTGTGAAAAAGGCCCAAACTCGGTGCAATGGCTTGGAGTATGGTAGATTTTGTTTTCCTAAAGTTGCAAGAGCAGGAAGATGGTTGGCACATGCTGGGTTGGATTGAAGGTCTGATATCTCCATGTATAAGACCAATAAGCCATGAGAGGAGTTGCATTTTGTGTCAGAGGAGTTGATGAATGCTTTGCTGGTAAGTGGAACATGTTCTTGGGTGTATGAGGACCCTATTTGTGCAAGGGAGTGGTTGGAAGATCTCTGAAAGCCTTTTTGTGATCAAGCCCTAGTGCATTCAGTCCAAAATTAGCCCTTTTAGGCCTAATTGGCAATAGGACAGTCAAAATTTGAGCCTTGTGTTCCAAAACAACCCCACCCCATTTTTAGATATGTGTTGTAAGGGCGAAAAGGGTATCCAAAACTGGCCTTACATTTTGAATAACAATTTTGCATCAAAAGTTATGACAAAAAAGTTGATTTGTTGCTCTTTTAGGCCTAGTAGGAAAGGGGATAGTTAAATTTTGAGCCCTTTCGTACAAAGGAGCCCTATTTGATTTCTTGGTATGTGATGTAAAGCCCAAAAGGGTATCTGAAAATGTTTTTACATTTTGAAGGTCATGCTTAACTTGCGAGTTATGATTGAAAAACCGGTTAGAAAGGCTACTAGGAGAATGAGGCCTAATGAATGAAAACCCACCATTTGAATGCTTAGAGATTGAAAGTTCGCTTGTTTGAAGATAGTTTGGAGTTGTCCACCCTTGCTCTGCATCAAAAACTAAGTGGAATTTACAAATCACAAATTTATGTGAACATACTGTACTACTTGTAAATTCAAATAACAATGTTAGAGAGAGGGAATTGTTGATCAAGGCAAGAAGAAAAAATGTTGCAATTAAAGAGTTACACGTAAAAATTCAATTTTTTACCCTAGAAACCCTCCCAAGTGAGAAAAACCAGCTTTAATGGTAGTGGCAAATACCATATTGCTTATATCAAAAGTAGCTATTTACCAATTACAATGGATTGCTTGGATGCAAGCTGTCCCTTGCTCCTTCAATGGTGATTTTGGTTGTCTCAACCCTTCTATCACATAATGAACTACTGAATACTCGTTTCCTTTGATTAGTACAACTTTATTTTTCCTTGCAATGATCTCAAATTCTAGTTTTTACCTCATTTTATAGATTTATGTGAACGAGAAGGTTCTTCTGGCCCCTAAAAGTTTTTCTGCATGCATTGGAAGGTGAAATTATACCCATTTAATTCACATTCTAAATTCCATGGATGCATGGTTGTGATCCTGTCTTGGATATTACCTGCAGTTGCAATCATTTTCTAAACACTTCTGTAATGTCCCCTTTTTGGGATAACCCTAAATCTGCCCTAATTTATCAATTTCAAGTGATCACCTTGGGTTTGGGGATGTTTATAGAGCAAGTAGGCCCCTGCAAAATAGAGTTAGAGAATATTTACAAGATAATATTAATTGGAATGAATATGAGGAAATCTAATAGAGTATAGAGAGGGATACAACTGCTTGTTTAGGCCTGCAAATATGTTAGTAAACATTTATAAATAAAGGCAACATCATATTATAAGTATATGGAATTTCTTTTAGATTTTCTAATCCATTCTTCCTTGAACATAATGGCCTAATAGGGTGCCTAAGAAAACCCTCAACCCTAGGCCCAAGAGCAGTACACCCCTGTTCGCCCCATGTGGCCTCTTGCCATCCATATGGGTTGGTGTGCCTAGTGAGGCGTCCTACCGCCATTCCCCTATATCAGAACCATTATTGCTTAATCTTGTTGGGAGATTGAGGGTGTCCTGGAAAGTCACTCACTCTAAGCCCAAGAGCAGTACACCCCTCTTGGCGCACATGTGGCAAGCCTCAACCATCCACCATGGGGTGGTGTACTTAGGGGATGACCCCAACGCTGTTTCCTCTCCTCATAGGCCCACAATTCCCTCAAATGCTTCAAACAAGATAAATCTTGGTTTAGGTCCTTAATCATGTTAGATAATATTGGAAATATAATTTCATATGATCAAAACATTATAGATGCCTTATCTATTTGAGCTATCCATAACTACCAATATCCATAATGCATTGTGGAGGCTCTAATCATAGTAGGACTTGGATGAGACACATGATAAGTCCACCCAAAGCTATCCATCTAAGCCCAAGGGCACGAGCGTTTGACCAAGACAACCCACCCCTTGGCCCCAAGTAGCAAGAACGTCTAAACCAAGACAATTCCACTCTTGGAGTGGCATACTTAGTGGATACACTTGTACTTGCTTTTCCTATCCATGTTATCTTATCCATCCTCCTTATGATTGAGACTCCTTGAATCTATCCTAACAATCAATCATAGTTTGGCTTGATAGGGAAACCTTGAAAGGGGTGCTTGTAACTACTCAACCCATTTAAGTCCAAGGGCACGAGCGTCCGACCAAGACAACCCACCCCTTGGCCCCAAGTGGCAGGAATGTCCGAACCAAGACAATTCCATCCTCAGAGTAGCATACTTAGCATGGGAGGCCTGTAAACAGCATCCTCTAACTTGCTCCCTTCAACCTTACATTTGGTTGATTATATATATATATATATATATGCAATCTATTCGTTTACATAAAAGAATCATAATTACTTGTAAGGCTCAATAATTGCTGCAAGCATCATTATAATATTAGACAATCGTGTATATATATATATATATATATGTTCATTATCTACATGCTTAATGTACTTATCAAATATCCTTATTTAGATATTCATCAATCCTAATATATTTAAATATATTTGTCAATCATAATATATTTGAATATGTTTATAAAGCTTCAGCTGTTATTTAAATTACTAATATATATTGGCCCTCATTAAACTAAATTCATAACTGTATTTAATAATTCTTATTTCCTATATAAATAGTTAATAACACTTACCTCAGCCTGCTGCTCTCTGTTTGTGATCAGATTGCTGAGAATATAATTTCCTGACAGGATATATTCTCTCTTTCCTTATTCGATGCCTTCTTCCTTATTCTGTCCCTTCCGTATCCTTTCTACTATGCTCTTTTATATGCCTCATCCAATGCCCAAGGGAGGCATCTATTCGAAGAGCCACGATTCCTCATAAGTCAGCTTTATTTATTTTAATAAATTAATGTCCTCCTTAACATACTATCGCTGCATATGGTTTGGCTAGGAATCGCTGCCTTAATGGTATTTCTGATGCTTTGTTATTCATTTATTTACCATATAGTAATATTCAGATAATAATTACATGATTTATTCTGTTTTGATAATTGCATTTACTTATATATATTTATTTATTTTAGTTTATATATTTTAATAGTTGTAATATTATATTATAATGATTTAATATAATATTGATAATAATAATATTAAATTATTAATATGTGTATCTACATTTTTAATATGTATTTTTGTCATTTATTTATTTTATTGGTATTTCAATGTTTAGTTATTTTTATATTTTGGTGTTATATTTCGGGGACATGACAACTTCCTGCTCTATTTTTGGATGGACAGGACTGCAACTGTGGTAAATACCCTAAATGCTTCTTGCTTTGTTTTCTTACCAAGTTCTTCTATTTTCTATCTAGGCTATGGACCCATTTTATTGTTCACAGAATTAAAGTTCTTTGTATATTTTTTATTACAATTTTTTATGATCAATAAGATTACACCTTCCTTATTAGAGAGGATTTTGGTCTCATAAAAGCTCAGTGAGACTTCAAGAGAGGAAAAAATCCCCCCTGTTTTCTCTTCTATGGAGAGTGGTATCCCTTTTTTGCTTTCCACATAGTAAGCTTGGGCACATGCTTCAGCCAAGTCTTGTGTGTTGGTGATGAGTCCTCTCCTGCTATTTTATAAAGTGGAGACCTCCAAGTTACTTGATCATTATATCCTTTTCTTCTAACTCCATGCCAACTATCATGGCTTGTCTTTAAAACTCATGGCATAGTCATGCACACTTTGCCTGTCCTCTAGGTTCAAAAATATCCACTTAATACTTTGATCATATGGTGTCCTACGAGATAGAAATTTGTTTGGATCAATTCCTTGAATTCTTCCCAAGTGCCTACAAGAGCATGCCTTTCCAGTTTGACGTGTGGAAAATTAATTCTTTGTGCCCCATTATCTTTGTGTACATTGAAATAAAATTTTAATTGCTTAATCCAAGAATCCAAGTTTTTGGCATTAATTTCTCCACTAGAAATTTTAATTTCCAGTTTAACTGGAATTAATTCATTTGCTTTGAATAACTCTTTCAAGAACTCCTCACTTGTCATACCTTCTCCTTCCTCTATGCTGAATTTCTTGGCTAGAGCTTTCTATCAAATTACCTATTGAGGTTTGCTCATCTTGGGCCCAACCATTGTTGGTTTTTCGTTATTCCCTTCATGTAGTTTTCCAATGCTGTTATCCATGCATTCATCTCCTCCATTTGGGCTTCTTGTGTGATTGTAATCATGATACACACTTTCTACAAATCCCTTGAAGATTAAACCTATTTGATACCAAAATGATCCGTAAACTCTCAAAAAATTAAGTAAAATTTACAAATGTCAAATTTATGCTAACATACTGTACTACTTGTAAATTTAAATGATGGTGTTATAGAGGGAATTGTTGATCAAAGTAAGAAGAAAACATTTTGCAAGTAAATAATTCCAGACAAGAACTCAGATTTTTATCCTGGAAACCCTCTGAAGAGAGAAAAACAAGGTTTAATGGTAGTGGCAAATACCATACTAACTATATTAAAAGTAGCAATTTACTGAGTACAATAGATTGCTTGGATGCAAGCTGGCCCCTGCTTATTTAAGGACAGTTTCTATGTCAGCCCTTCCATCACACTATGAGCAGCTGATTTCTCTTTTCCTTTGATTAATACAACTTTATTTTTCCTCCTATTGATCTCAAATGCTAATTTTTATCTCCTTTGATAGATTTATGTGAACAGGAAGGTGCTCCCAGGCCCTAGAAGTTTTTACACATGCATTGGAAGCAAAATTACACTTGATTAGTTCACATTCTGAATTTTATGGCTATACAGGGGAGGGACACTACTGCAGCTGGACAAGACTGCGACCAGAGTCTTCTCTTGTCCTGGGCACTACTGTGGTCAGACAAGACGACTGCAGTCCTGTCTTGGACACTACCATGGTCACAGTTCTGTCTTGGATGCTTTTCTGCTTTGTTTTCTGATCAACCTCTTCTGCTTTCTCTATGTTATGGACCCATTGTATTGTTCACAAAATCACAAGGCTTCATGTATATAATATATTTTATTATAATTTTCATGATCCGTACAAATCACTCAAATGCCATGATGACCTAAGTTCAACTCTCACTGGATGCTTCCTTCTGATAAAGTGGCTGGTGTTAGTGTTTGCAAAAAGGGTCAACATTGGGGAAGTGAATTTTGATGAATAGGAGTCTCTCAAGGATTGTAACCTAGTAGTGCCAGGGATGTAGGCATCCCGAGTTTTCTTAGCAGGTACAGCAGGACTTGATCCCAAGGAAACAACTACTACCTGCAGCACAAGTGGTTTCCTTGAAACCCCAAAGGGTCAAAACCAAATGGCTAGAATAATTAGGATCTTCATCATAAATGTCACAGTGCTGATTTTTCTGCCAGGAGACTTTGAGCTGCTGCTACAGAATGTTGGCTGTAAGTTTACAGCATCCACACAAAAAGCCAATAAAGATTTTTAGCCAATTGTCAGACTCCTTGTCATAATTTTATTTGGAGAAAATTTTTAGAGACAATTTTAGGTACACATCTCCTAAAGCTAAAAACCGTAGCATAGTTGATACTCCCTTTTGCATAGGACCATTTTTCTTTAAATATCTTTGAGATTTTCTGAACAGTCTTCTGATTCAAAAATAATGCAAGTCATTCTGTTTGGCACAAGAACATTTGGTGGAAAAATGGTCTAATGATGTTTGGAGTTGAAATTTTTAGTTGTGATACAGAATTTTGCTAGATTCCATATGATATTGTTGGTAAATATTTTGGCGGAAAATCTGAAAATTTAAACCATAGTTACTGAAATTTGCAAACAGTCATGAGAAATCACTATTGATTGGCACTCAAACTCTATGCTGATGTAAAAAACTCTGTTTTTTGATTTTCTCGGGTTTGATACTTTTGACCTTTTTTTGGGATTTTTGGGTGAAAAAAATGCAATTTATCACGACATTCTAAAAAATGCACATTTTCTGATTTTTCCCTCTTTTTCTGAATTTCTGTTTTTTTTCACTTGTGCAACATTTCTTCTGGTTTTTAGTATTAGTGTTCCATGGGGATGCCTCTGGGGAATCAAGTGATGTCCCTAACTTCTTGGGGACTTGAGAATGTGAAGGATATGCACCTTATTTTCAGGACCAGACGGTTTAGTCTGCTCCATTTGGTGTATTATAAAAGAAAGGTAACTTTTTAAGGAAAGGAATACTAAAAGTCCCTAAAACCTCAAAGGGGGATGTTTTTCATTGCAATTGCAGTATTTCATATATACTTTTTAAAATTTCAGCTGTTTTTAGTTTGTTCAAATTATTTTAATAGCCACCCCCCTGTTCTGCCATCCTGGAAACTTAGAGATTCAGTGATTTTTATCCTAACTCTAAACCTAATCTTAACATGTTAACCCAAATTTTCCCCAAACCTAAAGCTTAACCCTCACCTGATTTTTTCCTAATTAACTGAAAATGATTTTTATCCTTTGGTTTGCTGATTTATTCCTGGGAAAGATTTTTGCTACCTTGAAATTTTAAACCAAACTCAGGCTGTCACTTTGCAATAAATATTTTAAGTTGGTGCTAAAACCTTTCAAGCCTCTCTTAGCAGGTGTTGAAAATATCCCTCCTAAACAGTAGCCACTCTTGACTTTTCTGGAATATATTTCAATTTTTGTAATTTCTGAAATAATCATGTTTCATGGGATCATTTACACTGTAAAGATTGGAAAGGTAGTCCCCTCCATGAAACATGATTATTTCAAATAAATCCATTTCTCTCCTTTATTCAAATAACTATGCCTCATTATCCATAAATTCAAATCTCATCCATCCATTTAAATCAATTAATCTCAACTCTCCATTTTGCAGCAAAATATTTAATACCATGTCATATTGTTGCAGCAAATTGCCATAACCATTTTAAACAGCTTGCATTCTCACCATCCATTGTAAATCTTAACCCTTCATCATGCCTATACATTTCTAGGAGGATCCTCTCATTTGATCTCAACTGTAGATTCATCAAACAAATCCACACTGTTCATCCAAACATTCAAAAAGTTTTAAATTAAGCTCCAAACTGCCACAAAAAATCATCTGTGAACTTACAAGTACATGCTACTAAGATTTTGAAGTATCCAAAGAGTAACTATGAGCCTATTCATACTAACAATAGAGTTTTTATTTCTAAATGCCCGTTTTACTTAAATGGTCTGTTTCTCAACCTGGGATTTGCACTTAGTTTGAAACATTTCACATTTTGTTTCCTTCAATTATAGTTCAAATTTTGTGTTTATAGAGATTATATCCCAATGGACCCTATTGGCCTTCGTTTTAGTTTGTGGCAATTGATGATGATAAATATATTGTATATTGCAAGAAGATTTGTACCTGGCATGAAGATATGTCATTATGGAACCCTTTATTGTATGTCATTGTTCTTGTGGAATAGCTATCAATGCAAAAACATCATGTATGTTTGCAAACCTAGTTACCCAGTCTTATTGGGAGACCTTGGGTTGACGCTAACTTGTAGTGGCTTTGCTCAAGTTTATCCTTAGGCATCGATTATTTATGTAAGTGGCTAGAGGGATGTGTTATCAAGTATTGTTGACTCTAAATGGAAAATTCAACAAATTTAAGAAGCTCCTTTGCCTAGAAGCCAAAGCCAAATGTTAGAAGGTGGAATCTATGCTGTCTAGCTATATAAATGGAAAGAGAAGGAACTATTTGACAATGCATTAGCAAATCAAAGGGAATTGTTGAAGCCCTTGAGCAATGAAAGGAAGACAACTGAAAGAGTTTACTTTTCTATATAATGCAAGTGATGGAATACTTTGGTTTAGAATTTTCACGTTTTCTAGAATTCAATGCATCTACCATATAAAGTGGACATAAGGCGCAAAAGATGATACAAATAATTATGTTTTTCCCAAAACATAATTCTTCTTGCTTTTTTGTTTTTACTTAGTGATTCTAGATGAATAGGCATCTGATGAAGATGAGTTCTGTACTTTATGCTTGATGATGTAATAGGAACTTACATGCAAGTCGGTAGCATATAAAGGTGACACAAATAATTATGTTTCCAAAAGATAACTCTTCTTGCTTTTTTGGTTTTACTTAGTGATTCTAGATGAATAGGCATCTGATGAAGATGAGTTCTGTACTTATGTTTGATGATGTAATAGGAACTTACATGCAAGTCGGTAGCATATAAAGATGACACAAATAATTATGTTTTTTCCAAAAGATAACTCTTCTTGCTTTTTTGGTTTTACTTAGTGATTCTAGATGAATAGGCATCTGATGAAGATGAGTTCTGTACTTATGTTTGATGATGTAATAGGAACTTACATGCAAGGTGGTAGCATATATATCTTAGTATTGTGAGAGGAAATGGTGTAATTTTACTTTATTTTGAATGGAACATCAACTTAGTTGGTGGTGCTTAAATATTGATTGTCTCTTTAAGGTCTCCAGGTTGTTAGCATAGATTGGATGATTATTTAAGAAGTTTTTGGGAGCTTTTATGCATGTGAAAGAATGTTTTTAATCTCTAGTAAACTTTTAGGATACATAGATATGCATGGGAATGAAAACATTTCTTAATAGCAGTCTACAAAAAATCACAAATCCAGGAGGTGAGATTGTTCTCATAAGAATCTCGGATAACTGTGGAATTATTTAAAGCACTTCTTGTAATTCTATAAAGAAGAATATGTGTGTGTGTGTGTTGCAGGGGCGTATTTTATACTAGACTTCATTATCTTTTGGACTTTTCATGGTTTCTGATAGGTAGATATTGTTTGTTGGTTGCTTTAGGACCCTGCTGTACGGGCAAATGTATCAGGACAGCCAAAGTACTCTGGAGGTTCATTTTACACGACAGTGAGTGAAATTAATATTCTGTATTTTCTGATGAACATATACATCTGCATTAGTTTCATTTTGTTTAGGCTTGTTTTGAATTATTTATCTTATAATGAATGGATTAAACTGTTTGGTAAGGTTAGAACCATTTTCCAGTACAATCTTATGATCCTGTTGTGCTTAATCACAACTAAAGAACCACGAATGATGATTGACGATCAAGCTCATCTCATGTATCTTTTGAAGCTGGCTGAATCTCCTAGTATATTTTTGAATGCTCCATATATAATAAATTGATGAGAAGGATAATTGTGCATCATTTTATTTACATTATATATGAGACTTTGAAACGAGGTTTGCACTAACATTATAAATAGTAATACCAAATGAAAAACAAATAGGGATTATGTATCAGTTTGATCCTTGAGGACAGGTAAAAATCATAGAATACATTTGAAAATACTTCAGATATGGTTGCTTCATGAAATTTAACGCCAATGATCTGACAGAAGTATTTGTCTGCCAAACAAAAGTAATTTGGACTCTTAACCTAACTTGAGGACGGGTAAAAATCATAGAATACATTTGGAAATACTTCAGATATGGTTGCTTCATGAAATTTAACGGCAATGATCCGACAGAAGTATTTCTCTGCCAAACAAAACTAATTTGGACTCTTAACCTAACTCATCATTAGCGTATAGTTTGTTAAACTAGCAAATATCATATTTGAAATCCAAAGTTTGGGCAGAAGTGTTGCTTTCCCTGCAGAGAGGAAATGTGCCAAAAATAACCTCCAAATCCTAACTGTTTCTTACAAAGACAAACATCTTTTCATATTAATCAATATGGCATTTTAGTTTCACATCTAAAAATAACTGGGTAACCATGAAACTTGGAGGACTAAATTGATTATTAAAGAACCCTTTTTTGGTTGTTCATGGTTTCTCATGAAGAAATGAATATAGTAGAAAGGGAAATAAAATGATCACCTAGCTGAGATCCACATTTGGTCTAAACTGAAATTGATTACTTAACCAGGGGTTGATGCCCTTTCACAACTAAAAGCAAATGCTAAATAAGAGGAAAATGCTATTTATGACTCGGCTAAAGATTGCTTTGTAGTTTTTGTTGGGAAATTTTGCATGGTACAGGGGCAGGACAGTAATTTCAAGAAATCAGAAACATAAAATTATAAATTCCATCCAATAGATCTTAATGCTGTTCGAAACTTATTGGAACAATTTTCTCTTTATATTAAATAAAATTAATCTCCTGCTTCACCTCAGCATCATACTGAACTTACAACCTGTAATGTCCCATTTGAATTTTTAATATCCTGGAGGGAATATTTCATAATATCCAATCAAGTTTAATTTTTAATTTTTAATTTATGTACAATAATATATACACTGGAAACTATACTTTTTTCCAATTGGTATTTCTGATAATTAATCAAATTTGCACAATTAAATATCTCTTTTAAAGATAACAATCAAATTTGCCAATAAGCAACAAATGTTATTAACTTGAAGTTTTAATAATTTATACTAGAAGATCAGTCAACTTAACAGAATGGTGACTTCCATATGAAATCATTCTTGAGAAATTTTGGGTTTCCATCCTTCAATTCTTGCCATTAGGGGTTTTGTCCTCAGGTTAAATGAACTGCAGTTCCATGCTCCAAAGGAGTAATAATCAGATAATAAAAGATGCATTCTTTGTATGGTGGTTATTTCTCCTTGTTTGTGTCTCCTATATATCTTTTTCCTTCAATAGTTATGATCATAGATTACATACTCTGCGAGTACTCTCTGAGTAGCTGAGTAATCGCACATTTTCTGCCATGGCGAGTACTCTTGACTTTTACTCTCCACTCGCCTCAACATATTCACTCGCCGATTATTTGCAGAGCACTCACGAAAAAACACATTCAGTTGCCGATTATTCTCTTTCAAGTTCCATGATACACATTATCAGTTATCATAATGAACAACTTAAGTTTGTATATAGTTAACTTATACTGTTTACACAGATTTTAATGGCATTACTGTGTTAAGTTATTGTTATACTGTTAACTTATACTATTAACTTACTATTATGGCATTACCGTATCAATTATCATATAGTTAACTATTTTTAAGTTACCGAGTATCTACTGAGTATTTACCGAGTATTTACCGAGTCCAAAATGTTGGGCTTGCCGAGTACTCTCTGAGTCTGAGTATGCAAACTATGGTTATGATTCTTCACACGCCCCTCGACTTTTGATAAAATTAAACTTAATTTTATATTTTATATTTTATTTTTGATATTATAATCCCATTTCTAGAAGGGGACATTACACAATCAAAACTCTAAATTTTCTTTTCAGACACTCTCAGAAATTCTTCTCTCTACTTGTTGTTTGCTATCTTAGCAATGATCTAAACATCTACCTGTAACAATAAAAGAAAACACTCTAAAATAGCCTTGTTTTTAAAAATACAAAAAATAGTCAAATTTTTATCTTTCTAATTTTATATTTAATTTCAGCTCCCATTTTTAACTTTTGCTTTTGGCATCCTGCTTTTTTGCATTCTGCTGTAATGATTTAGTCTTTGCCTTTTGTGACATCATATTTTCAAACATTCTCCCCTCTTGATTTTAAATCCATGTATCTGCAACTTTGTCTCTAATTCTGAGTGTATTATCTTCCTTAGTCCTCTAGTCATGATGTTTGCCAATTATTTTTTTGACCCACAAAACTGAATTTCAACTTTCTTGTCTTTTACCAATTCTCTTATGTAATGGTGCTTCATTTTTATGTGTTTTGTCCTTGCATGAAATATTGGATTCTTACTTAATTGTATTGCTTCACGTCTGTCACAAAATATTACCATAGGATTTCTTCATTCTTCTCGTAGATCTTCCAAAACTCTTCTCAACAAGACTGCTTGTATACATGCCACCACTCCTGCAACATATTCTGCTTTTGAACTTGATAATGCAACTGTATTTTGCTTCTTTGAACTCCATCTAATCAATCCACTTCTTAATGTAAAACAATGTCTTGATGTGTTCTTTCTATCATCTGATAATCTTGCCCAATCTAAATCTGAATAACTAATCAACTTTGAATCTTCAGCTGTATGTTAACGGATTCCATGCTCACAAATGAGTTTGCCCTCTTTTTAATGTCAAAAGCAGAGATAATAGGTGGCAAGATAACTCAATAGGTTTGCCCCACTTAATGAACTATTCTTTTCCTGCTTTGGTGCAATTTTATCATGGTTTTGCCACAAAAAGTGTAAGTTTTGATTTTACTCCCCTTTCACGTGCTGGCAGAGATGTACAAAGTTTTTGCTGAGTTTCAATTCACTTGAGCTGAGATTTTTAGTGGCATTACTACCCAAAATGTGTGCCTCATTTTCCCGTTCAACACTTGGCATGAATCACTAAACAAAATGCCACTTTTCTTCATGGATGGAAAGGTTTATAATTGGTTTAGTGTAAGAACCCTAGGGTTTTCATCAACTTCTATGTCACCCAACTAGGGCTAGTGATTTCACAATAACTCAGATTTGCAACACAACAGTAATACCCAGTGAACTAACAGTGCGCAGATTTAAACATAGACCATAAGCAATCATGATAATAAGGAACAACAAACAGATCTGATTATAACTTTCTAATATAGATATCAGGTTTAATTTCAAGGTTGACTGCCCAATAGACAAAATGCAATAGAAAAAGTTTGATTTATATTTGTTTAGAGTAATTACAAGCCCACAGACTTTACAATGGTGCTGTCATAAGGGATCTTGAATGGAGATCTGCCCATGGTGGTTCAGTTATCAGGAAGTGGCGTCTAGCGTCTGAAGTTGGCTCATTACTCTTGCATGGCCTCCTATCTCTCCCA
The DNA here is from genome assembly GCA_007258455.2 of Sequoia sempervirens. Lineage (NCBI taxonomy): Eukaryota > Viridiplantae > Streptophyta > Pinopsida > Cupressales > Cupressaceae > Sequoia > Sequoia sempervirens. The sequence continues at coordinate 201,824,921 of VDFB02193867.1, forward strand.
ATATCTGGCCTCGACTTGATGGATTTGATTTTATTGTCACCGTAGATCTGCAAGTTACTCACCAAGACCTATTAAAGTTTTATTGTAATATTTAATGGTCATTTTAGCTTTAGTTAGGCAATAGTTTATTTTTAGTTAACTTAGTTTATTTCAGTTAGCTTTTAGTAACTTTTGTCCCTGTTTTAGTTTGTTTTAGCAACTTTCAATTATCTGCTTTAGTTAACGATGGTTTCTTTTTAGAAACATTGTCTTGTAATTTTCTATATAAGGAGTATTCCTCTCCTTTGTAAATACAAAATAATGAATATCGAATATCAATTATCATTTTATGGTATTAGAGCTTAGACTCAAACTTTTTTGGCAGATTTTTTAGTAATAAAAATTTGTTGTTTTCCTAAAGAATTTTTTAAAAATTTCTTAAATGTTTTGCTTTTTTTTAATTTTTTTTAAAATCAATGTTAATGGTTAACCTAGAAAATTGAAAACTTATTTCGGGAGTTTTTGACGGATTTTTTTATAAACATTTGTAAGTTTTTTACCCAATTTTTTTAAAGATAAAAATTGAGGAATTTTTGTGAACCAATTTTTTGGAAATCGAAGGGTTTTTTGAAGCTGATTTTTGAAGGGTTTATTGCAGCAAATTTTTTGAAGAAATTCGTGGGTTTTCTTGAAGCAGATTTGAGGGTTTCTTTTGCATGGAATCGCGGATTTTTGAAGAAGATTTTTGCAGATCTGTTTGTGCACATTTTCATGGGTTGAGTTTGTGATCTAATTTGGGCAATTTTGAAGAATATTTTTGAAAAATTTTCTATAAAATTTTTGCTGTTTTTTAGAGTTTTTTGAAGATTTTCTGAAAAAATCTTTCTTTTTCCAGAAGTTTCTTGAAGATTTTTTCTGAAAAAATCTTGCTTTCATAGTTTTTAAAAGTTTTTTAATTTTTTTGTTTTTTAGAGTTTTTTGAAGATTTTTCTGAAAATATCTTGTTTTTTCAGAAGTATTTTGAAGATTGCTTTTTAGAGTTTTTGAAGATTTTTCTAAAAAATCTTGCTTTTTTTGAGATTTTTGAAGATTTTTTCTAAAAAAAATCTTGTTTTTTCAAAGGTTTTTGAAGGTTTTTTTGGAAAAATCTTGTTGTTTCTAAGCCTCTTTTTAGATGATTTTTTAATAGTGGGAGTTGTGCCAACTGATTGTCTAGTGTTTTGTGCCAACTAATCAAAGAATTTACCTCATTTTTTGGGCTTTTGGAAAACGGGAGGGATGATTGCTTTGACCAATGTAATGTTGGAAAGTATGCAGAGATTCAATAGAAAATTATAATAGTTGGAAGTAGAGGAAGCTCACAGTTTTCAAGTGCCAGTGTTGAGATTTGATTGTTATGTGGGAAAGGACTAGTAATCATGAGGCGGTTATGCTTCTCCAACTATTAGTCACTAATGATATGTTTCTAGAAGATCATGGATAAACTTGGTTTAGTTAGTAGGATGACCATTAAGGGAGGGTATTAAAGTATTATTGTAATAGTTAATGGTCGTCTTAGCTTTAGTTAGTTGATAGTTTATTTTTAGTTAACTTAGTTTATTTCAATTAGCTTTTAGTAACTTTTGTTCCCGTTTTAGTTTGTTTTTCAGTTATGTGCTTTAGTTAACAATGATTTCTTTTCTAAAAACATCGTCTTGTAATTTTCTATATAAGGAGTATTCCCCTCCTTTGTAAATACAGAATAACAAACATCAAATATCAATTATCATTTCAAGACCTAATCATGGTGTGGGCTTTTCCTTCTTGGTCTAAGCTCTGTTTTACCCCTGTGCCATTCTTCTTGATGCTGGCCACAAAACACAGATGCATTAGGACTCCACAAAGGCTACAATCTGCACCAATAGAGATCTGGAAAGTCCTTACAGCTGCAAATTGCATCACAGTGACTTGAATTCTGCTGATATAGATGCCCAACAGTTGGCCTAGTGGCTAGCCGCCTAGCAACTTACCTAGTTCCTTCACTCCAGCGATGGTGCTCAGCCTGGGAGCACAATCTAGGTTAAAAATTGCAATTTTCTGATCATTAACAGCAAGGAATGAGAGGATTAAGCAAGATTCTAGAATCAGGGTTTTCGTCTTGACCTGGTTGGGTAACTGGGGGTAGTGTCCCAATTGACCTGCTTGAGTTTTATCTCAAAAATCTTGCTAAAATCTTCCCCCTTTCCCCAACTTGCAAGACAAGTATTTATGCTTGCAAGTACATTGGCACTAGGTCCCAAAGCAGGCCGACCAACATGAAATTCTTTTTATTTTATTTATGTATTCCTTTTTTATTCATTATAATACTAGTCAGCCCAAAATTAGGTGCCAAGTTTAAGTTTTAATATTTAGATTTTAATATTATTATTTATATTTTATATTTAATATTATTATTTTATTTATAAATTGCTTTTTAATATTTATTAATACATTTAATATGGTGTTAACAAACACCTTTTATTTCATTGTTGGGCCGACCTCCCAAAAAAGGGACATGACATTTAGCCCTTTCCCATGTGCATATAGATTGCTTTCTGACACCCAATTTACCAAGGTAGAATTCACTTGCTTGTTTGCCACTCCTAGCCTTTGCCATGTCATGCTCTTTTACATTTAGGCGAAATCCATATGGTAACTAATTTACTAATGCTTAAATAAATATTAAATTAATTAACACAAATCATTGAATTCAAACGACAGAAATGAACACAAATACACAACAATTTACTCCTTGAAATTTGCTTTGCATTCTTTCAAAAGCTTACAAGGAAACTGTTGAAACTTGCAAATTTCTAGGGTTTTTTGTGTAGTTTTCTGAGGATTTTTCAATAAGCCAAAAACCCTTCGGCCTTGGTTTGTGTCTGAATGTTCTATTTCCACGTTGATCAGTTAAGTTTGTTGCGTGTGCTTAAGTCATTTCTTCATGTCCTAGGCTACATTTCTTTATCGACCTCATTATTCTAGTAATTGGAATAGCCCATTGTCCCAATGCTTTAAGCAACGCCTTTGTCCACTTGCAAGTAACTGGAATGCATTATTCTAGGCTACATTTCTTTGTTGACCTCATTATTCTCGTAATTGGAATGCATTATTCTAGGCTACCTTTCTTTGTCGACCTCATTATTCTAGTAATTGGAATGCATTATTCTAGGCTAAATTTCTTTATCGACCTCATTATTCTAATAATTGGAATAGCCCATTGTCCCAATGCTTTAAGCAACACCTTTGCTCACTTGCAAGTAATCATTCATTTGGTGGTTCTCTCCCATGTCCATGTGGCGTTTTATTTGAGTGCACTCACTCTTTGTAGCGCAATTTCTTGATGTGCGCTAGCTTCTAAGTTGTGCTCATGCACTATTGTGCTATGTGGATTCCAACATAATCCTTTGCCTAGTCATGATAGGCCTGTGGTGTTGGAAATATTGTCATTGATGTCAAAGGTGCTCAAGTTGAGATAGTTGGAGGTTATCATGAATATCATGAAGGATAAAAGAGATTATATATACCAGCATACTTGACAAGAGAAAAAAGTCATAAGATTGGAGCATATTATCTTTGACTTAGATTGGAGATAACATTAAATTCAACATAAGAAGACATATCTAGGAGGAACGACGGCTACAGGCAAGAGACAAATCAGAAGAAGTCTAAACTTTAAGGGTGACAAATTAGAGATAGATAAAGCAGCATTGAATTGATGTATTATCTGAGTCTTATGAAAGAAGTGACAATAATATCTCTGCTTAGCGGAACCTTCAAGAAGTTCGGAGATGTAAGAACACGTAAGTAATTCCTGTAATCTCTACTCTTGACGGGAGAACATCATTTCCGGGAGATCTCATATAGAAAGAATAAAATCGAATCATGTGGAGTCATGAGCAGAATCGTATTACTACTCTTGACGGTAGATCATCATTTCCGGGAGATCTCATATAGAAAGAATAAAATCGAATCATGTGGAGTCATGAGCGGAATCGTATTATCCAGCTTCCAAGCATCGTTGAAAATGTTAAAGGATCGAATGCATTTCTGAAGGCAGCGATTATATTTATTGGTAGTAATTACTTTATAAAAGAAAGTCTCTATAAAGAATATTCAACACGACTTAAGGAAGAGATATATCTATCTTACAAGCCCGATAACATAAAGAGAATCGGTTATAAACAATAATCTCAAGAGAGGTGCGATTGAAATAAAATAATTTGTTATAAAATAATTATGGCAAAATCAAATGTATAAAACCAAATAAAATGGTGCGATTTGTTATGAAGAAAAACATTGCAATGAAAGGAAGCGCTTTTGAAAGGATACGAGTGTTTAAAAAAGATTATTTAATATATTCATTTGAGAAAGGACAATAACATTTCTGAAGTGTTGCATCCGTTGTGAAAGGAAGTAGTCAATATGAAAGGATGTGTCTATCACCTTCTTTGAAGACATATAAAAGATAAAGGTGTGGATGGCTGTGAATTAGTGCGAAAAAATTGAAGATGATCTGAAGAATGTAGAGAGGTGTGTTGATGGATGGAATTTATTGAATATCATCTTTGATGGAGATTGAAGATTTTCAGTGTCGGGAAATGAAATAAAGGCTATATCATCAAAATTGCAGAGTAAGAAGTATGCTGTGTAATTATTGAACATTGTATTTGATAGAGATTGAAGATTTACAGTTGTGTGTGGAACAATCGATATATCATAAACACAAATGTGTGTGGCTATATAGAATGAATCTTATGCGAAGTACTGGTTAAGGAAAGTGTGTATGTATGTGGTAATAAAAGAAGATCTTTGAAGTGAATGTGTGCTGAGTTTGTGAGTACATAAAATGTATGTAATCTGAAAATAGAGGATAGGAGTGTGCTATAAGGAATAACTGCGAAATCATAAAAACATAAGTGCTGTGCTGAGTATTGTGTGAAGCAAATGCTATATTCTTAAGTCACAATCAGGTGTGAAGTGACTATAGAAAGTACTGTGTATTGTGTTGCTGAGTGCTGTGCCTACAAAAGATACAAAATCAGAAACAGTGATCAGATTTATAAGAGAAAAATAGTGTAGAATAAAAGGTTATATCAGATATGCAAATGAGAAGATAAAAGGAATATATGCAGATCTGGTGAAATAGATGGCATCATCATGAAGTAAATTTCTTATGTGAAAAGGAAAATTGTGAACAAGATATATTTTGATATCATTCGAGGAGGATAATTTCAAGAAGATTGTCAAGTCCATCATCCATTGAGGAAGCAATATTAAAGGTGGAAAACACTATTCATTCAAATTATAATCTTTGCTAAGTAGGTGCTTGGCAAGTAGGGGTTGGTGCACCTTGTAGGTTGGTGCCTACTAAATCAGCATTAGGAGTTGAAGCTCCTTGTAGGTTGGTGCCTACTAAATCAGGATTAAGGGTTGGTGCTCTTTGTAGGTTGGTGCCTACTAAACTACTTATTTGGTGATTCAAGTAGGTTGGTGCCTACATTCATTGTAAAAGTTTATATAATTCATAAAGTACATTGTTTGTACCGTGGTTTTATCCCACAGGGGTTTCCACGTAAACTCTTGGTGTCAACTTGTTCATATTGTGATATTCTTGCATAGTTGATTTGTGTTAGAGTTTGAAGTTGATAAGAAGTTTAAGAGGGTAAAAGTTTGTTGATATACTGATTCACCCCCCCCTCTCAGTATATCTTTGTGCTCTTCATGTGGAACCATTGTGATGTTGAGCTGTCTTTGTTCCAATTGGAGTGCACTTGTTCCTTTTAGTGTAGGTATGAGAAAGTAAAGTCTTTTGAAGTTGCACTCATGCGCTTGGCTGCTACATCTCCTTAAATGATTTGTGCTTACAAGTATGCATGGGCCTCTAGTTGTATGAGTGGCATTCTCTTATTGCATTATGTTTACTCTATGTAGCGTAGTTTCTTGATGTGCTCTTAGGGTGAACTTGTGCTACCACGCTATGATGACATGAGTTGTGTGAATTGGGCTTGGGTGACTTCCTTAGTTCTTGTTGAGCATATGATTAAATTATGAAGACAAATGAATGAGTGTCAGGCCTCAATTGCCCATTGCAACATAATATATCATTGCAATGTGATTTCTCTAAAGTAGAACCTTTTGAAGCTGCGCTATTGAGCTCTACTAACACTTGGCGGTCATGGTGTTAAAACATGCTGACTTGGTATCTTAGTGTATAGGCTTGGGTAATGGTTGTGGGGCCCCTCCCACGACTTGGCATCACTTTTGCAGTCGGCTATATATCATTGGAGCATGATTGTTCTTTGCAAACTTTATTTGTGCCCATTTTTTCAAAGCCACACTAATACATTATCTTGCTGTGTGTCCTCCACAATGTCAAAGAAGGTTGATGTGCTTTTTCCCTTCCTTGGGCCCATATGGGCAAATGTCAATGTGTCATTTTCGTGCGCTTCCCCTTTGTAGCACAACTTCACTAATGGAAATTTTAAATGCTTTTGCATTGTGGGATTGGTGATGCGTTGGCCGTTAATCTATGCACCTCATCAGATTGACGGTTCAAATTCAAAATTGTTAATGGCTAGTGGGAATCTCACATGTTTCGCTTGTATGAGAAATTACTGCTAGAAATGATGGATTTCTACTATTCCTTTTAAGGATTCCAACTCAAATCCATTGAATTCATTGTTCTCAAGCATCTAGATGAGAATTGCAAGACGAAATTGAGCTGTCGTGGTGTTTTCAAAGCTACAAGAGCGAAATTAGGGGTTTTTGGAATCATAAACAGGTTAGTTTGGTTCCTTTTGTTTGTGCTGCAAAAGATCATTCCAATAGTTGAAGCTTTGACTACTAGAGTTTGCTAGATTTTATAAAAGTTTGTCTGACTATAAGAAACCCTAGTTGTTTGAAATACCAAAACCGTAAAATGAGCTAGATTACCTCTCAAAATGGGAATATGAAGAGAGGGCTTGAACAAGATTTGTTAAATCAATTGCTTGACTCTTCCAAGAGGGCAAAGCATGCCCAAGGAATTGGTATCTTATTAGACAAACTTATTGATAGGGTAGAGTCTATTAGGGATGCAACTATCCCTATCTAGGGTTGGGAGTTGTTCAACTACTGCCATAGGCGTAACAATGTTGTCCATCCCATTTCCAATAAATGGAACTTGGACCTAGGAAGACTTGTGATTCCTAATGTGTTTATCAATGTTCAGTTAATTAGAGCTATGGCTAAAAATTATGATGGACAAGCAAGAACTTTGTTAAATTCCAAGGGTGAATCATTGATGGTAATGAATAGAGAAGTGATTTGCAAGGTCTTTAATCTCAATATCATAGCCAATGTCCCAAATGATTTCAATGCGCTAAATAGAGAGTGTTCAAGGGATAGGTTTAGTTATTGAGTAAGGTGAGTGCCCCATCATAGGAAGAGGACACCAGAGAACAAGCTCACCTAGTTTGCAAGAGATGAGCAAGAGCTTTTCAACATTGACATCTTTGAGGAGTATTTCATTAGAACATACTATGTGTTATGCCAAGTGTTGACAGTTGACTTCAAACCACAAATACTTGTCCACTTAATGATGACGGTTGGAGGAATTCAAGATAGGGATGTTAATAGAGATTTTGACTTTGCACTATCATAGAAAAAGGCATTAAGAAGGAGCTAGTAGCCTTGAAGGCTGACGACAACGTTCTTTATTTCAGATGGTATTCTATGTTATTGCATATTTCTCTATATTGTGGTGAAAGAGCTTGGAGCAATGAGCTCAAATTGCAATTGCATACTTTTGAAGGAGATCCCATGCCCATTCAAGGGCAAACATATATTTGGGCTATGCATTGTTAATCCTCCAATTACATCATTTTTGAGGAGCATTTTGTCCAGATGATTTTGAAGCATTTAGGTTATCTAAGTAATAGATTATCATAAGGTGTAATGAAGGTTTTGAGGCCCAAGGATATATTGCCAGAGAAAGGAGTGACTCATAATTAGGGTGATATGTTTTTACACTCCCACACAACAATTGTTAGAGTTTTTGGTGCAGTTGTGGAGCCACATATCTTGCCTAAGTATGTTCGTGATAGAATTAATTACGTAGAAATCATGTTGCAATTGAATGGGTTAGATCAATTGCATCTAAGAACACACAAAAAAGGTTCATTCTTCTCTCCAACAATTGTCTTATTCAATTTTCTGATTACAACAAAGGAAGGATTGGAGCTATTAGCTCCTAAGCTAAGAGATTATAGGATAAGGGTTGACAAAAGAAGGAATTGTGGCCCCAAGTACTTCATTGATCACATAAGAAAAGGGGTGGGAAAATCTCCATTTTACCATGAATATAATGAGGCATAAGATTTGATTAGAAATTGTGCTTTTGATATTGAAGTTAGGGAAAAGAGGGAAAATGGTTCCTTGATCTTGTGGGAGAAGGAAAAAGAAAGAAGAGGGAAGCAAGTTATAAGGAGGCGTACATGGATATTATAGATCCTATTCTCAAGATGCAAATGATGTTGGATAATATCTCAACCCTTGGATTTAGAGCTCCTATAGTTGTTCTAGGGCAAGGTAAGGAAGAGGCACAACAACATGAACAAGAAGTTGAACAACCGGTTCAACAATCTGGAGTAGAGGCAGCTAAGGTTGCAACAGTTTCTCCTTCACGAGTAGCACCTAGCCAATAAGGAGGGATTAAAACCATTGGTTGATTATTGCATTGATTACTTTGTAACAGAGGAGATGGGAGAAAATATCATGGATATTGACGAAGTAAATCAAGTTCTTACCTCCCCCCCAAAGGATGCAAATTGATGAAGCTCCTTAAGACAGACTACAACTAGACCTTGGAGTGGGAGGCAATGTTGTAAATGATATAAGAGATCTATCTTGCACAAAACTCCTAGTTGATGATGACTTTGTGAAATCTAAGGAATTCAACTACCTCTTAATTAAGAAGATGGAGATCTTCATTCAAAAGTTGAAGGAAAAAGAAGAGGCCACAAAAGAGGAAATGAAGGAAGTGACCAAGAAAGTTGTTGGCGTTTAAATTCGCACCTCTGGTATGCATATTTGAAACGAACAGCTATGCACAGATGAATTGCTCTTCAAATTAGGAGGGGAAGCTCCCTCCTGCTGATGGTGTTGAAAGAAAGTAAACTAAACTAAGTTGCCTATCTTTTTGATCAGCTTAGAGCACAAGGTTTATTAAACACAAACGCCGCAGCTGAGATTTTCTGATTTATGAAATTCAACTACGACTAACTTAAACTAAAGATGTTCCCAATTTCTCAAGTAAAACGCAGAGCAAGAGAAACTAGAAATTAACAAGGTTGGATCTCTAACAAAATACTTTAATAAACTCTCTCTCAACAAACATCTACACACTTCAATGTAAGCTGAAATCAAGATTATAAAAATAGAACACAAATAACGAAAATCTGAGATTTTCGACCAAGGCAAAGGAGGCTCATGATTTTATTACTCAAATTTCTGGAACAAGATTCACTTCCAACATGCCTAGAACAAGAAAATTGCAGCTAAAGAGGCTTGCAATCTTGCTCTTACACAATAGAAACAACAATCACACTAACTCCTTGTTGGCTAAAGAGGCTCAACAATTTGCTTATCACAACACAATTGAACAATACTTGAGTAACAAATAGAAGGCACAATAGGCTCAGCGTTTTGTTCTCACTAGTACGGTTAAGAAAAACTAATGAGCAAAGGCTCTTATTTATAGATGAGTAGAGGAGTAGGGTGTTCTAGAAAATTCTCCTTGTATTAGTAAAAAGAGAGGTTACAATATGAAGCAGTGACAAGGGACTGTAGATATTAAATGGAGCCAACTACTTCTATCTACCTACAACTATAGTTGACCATTAACAAAATAGAGATATATTATATTAAATATTATCTTAACACCCTCCCTTAATGGTCAATCTGTCAACAACACCAAGTTGCCCCCCGAATTTTACAAATTTATCCGGGCTCAGAGACTTGGTGAGAATGTCTGTAGTTTGATCCACAGTCGAAACATACTGCAGCTGAACTGATCCGTCTTCTACCAGCTTGCTGATGTAATGACAATGAAGCTCGACATGCTTGGTACGTTCATGAAAGACTGGATTTTTGGCCAGTTTGAGCACCCCTTGATTATCAGTGTACAAGGGAGAAGGTCCTGCTTGTGACATGTGCATGTCAGAAAGCATCCTACGAAGCCAAACTGCCTCACATGCTGCTTTAACAGTTCCTCGATATTCAGCTTCTGTCGAGGAAAGAGCTATTGCCTGTTGCTTCTTGCTAGTCCATGTTACAGCACTTGTACCCAAACTGAATACATACCCAGAAGTAGATTTTCGATCATCCACTGAACTTGCCCAATTTGAGTTTGTGTAACCAACCAGCTTTGGATCCTTGCATCTGCCATACAAAATGCCATAATCTGAAGTGCCCTTAACATATCGCAGCACTCGCTTCGCTGCAATCCAATGATCAGCGTTTGGAGCTATCATGAAGCGAGAAATGTAGCTCACTGCAAAATTGATGTCAGGTCTAGTGGCAGCGAGGTAGATGAGACTGGCCACTAGTTGCCTGAAGGTCGTTTCATCGACCGGAGGTGAATCAGAGTTGGCTGACAACTTCAGCCCCTTCTCCATAGGTGTGGAAGTAGGTTTGTAGTACTGCATCCGAAATTTGTCAAGCAAACTTCTGGCATATTTTGACTAAGAGATAAAGATGCTACCATCGGTCTGCCAAACTTCAATACCCAAACAATAATGGAGAAGCCCCAGATCTGTCATGTCAAAAGCCTGACACAAAGCTTGTTTGATTGCCGCAATCAAATGTGTGGAACTACCAGTAATGATCAAATCGTCAACATAGACAACAAGAAATAGAATATCATCACCAGAGTGTTTGACATACAGATTACTGTCAGAAGGGTTGCACTGAAAACCATGATCAACCAAGTACTGATCAATCTTGAAGTACCATGCACGGGGAGCCTGTTTGAGGCCATAGAGTGCTTTCACGAGTCTACACACCTGATGTTCTTTGCCGACAACCTTGAAACCAAGAGGCTGCATCATGTAGACTTCTTCCTGCAAATCACCGTTGAGGAAGGCACTCTTGACGTCCATTTGATGAACTTTGCATCCAAATTGAGCTGCAATAGTGAGAAGAAGACGAATTGTGCTCCTCTTGGCAGTAGGAGCGAATGTCTCCTTGTAATCAATGCCCTCCCACTGTGTGAATCCCTGAGCAACTAATCTGGGTTTGTATTTATCCAGAGTACCATCTGCATGATACTTGACCTTGTAAACCCATTTGCAATTGATAGGTTTCTTCCCAGGAGGAAGATCAGAAAGAACCCAGGTGTGATTCTTTAGAAGACTATGATATTCTGTCTGCATAGCCTTTTCCCACTCTAGAATTCCTTTGGCCTCTGAATACGTTTGAGGCTCGTAGATGTTGTGGATGTTGGCCATAAGAGCAAAGTTGACTGTGTGTTGCTGCTTGCTCTTGCTACGAGTTGATCAACCCTCAATGAGTTCAACATCATGAAGATCGCCGATTGTCTTGGCCCACCACTTAGGCCGACGAGTAGAAGTACCAACATCTGGAATAGGAGTAACAACATCGCTTGGGATGTCTGGAACAAAGTCATCTGGATATGAGTCCTGAGGAAAATTAGGTGGTGCTATATCATGATCAATAGACTCCTCATCTTCAGAGTCAGAATGCTCTGAAGCCCTCCCATCATGGGAACCAAGAGGAAGACGAACACCCTCATCAGGAACCTTCATCGGTTGATCCGCAGGACTTGTTGTAGGAACAAAGTGACCAGTAGTCTCATCAATCACAACATCACGGCTGAATATGAGACGATCTGTCTCCACATCAACGAACTTGTAAGCTTTGTGATTGTCGCTGTAGCCAGTAAACATAAGTGTGGCTCTTGGAGTCCAACTTGGCACGTTTGGCATCTGGAATCCATACATGAGCGGTAGAACCGAAGACTTTCAAATGGCCCACCTTAGGCTTGCGTCCTGACTAGGCTTCTTCTGGAGTCATCTTCTTAACAGCCTGTGTAGGTGACCGATTAAGGAGGTAGACTGCAGTGTAGACTGCTTCAGCCCAGTATTTCTTAGGTACATGTTTGTACTCGAGCATAGAACGAGCCATTTCAGTAATGGTGCGATTCCTACGTTCAACAACACCATTCTGCTGAGGGGTGTAGGGTGTGGTAAGTTGGAGCTTAATGCCGTGTGCAACACAAAAAGTAGAGAAGTTAGTTGAACAAAACTCCCCCCCATTATCTGACCTTAGAGTAACAATGTGAGAACTGGATTCCTTCTCAACTAAGGCTTTAAATTGCTGAAATGTGCTGAACACATCTGATTTATGTTTCAAAAATTACACCCACATTTTCTGACTGAAATCGTCAACAAACAATAAAAAGTACTTGGACCCAGTAACAGAAGGAGTGTTCATCGTTCCACATACATCAGCGTGAACCAGTTGAAGTACCTTGGAGGCTCGCCAAGAGTCACCATCCGAGAATGGTGTCCGATGCTGCTTGCCAGCTTGACAGGCGCCGCAAACTCCATGATTTTTAGTTTGGATCTCAGGTAGACCAGCAACAAGACCCTCCCGAGATAACTGAGAGAGGTAGTGGACATTCAAGTGCCCATAACGCTGATGCCAAAGTTTGCTGATGGTTGTACTTCGGGCTCTGAGAGTGTGCTCATGAGAATCACCGGAATCAGCAAGTCGATACAGACCATGATCCTCAAGTCCCATCGCAATTGTTGTACGAGTCTCCCTATCAACGATGCTACAGGTGGACGAACTGAAAACAACATCTAACTAGGGAGAATGCCGCATGATCTGACTGACAGAGAGGAGATTATGTTCCATGCCTGGAACATAGTAGACATTGAGAAAGAGCAAATTTCTTCCTCCTGAGTGAATTTGGACAGTGCCCTTACCAGCAACTGTGTACTTTTCTCCTCCTCTGAAAATGACAGAATTTGAGAAGGGTTCGAACTTTGTGAACCAATCCTGACGATGAGTAAAATGTCGCGATGCCCCTGAATCGATATACCAGGCAGAAGAATGTACTGGATCTGCAGTTCGCTTGGCCATAAAAGCATAGAATGCATACTCTTTCTGCTTAGTGTGCTCGGCGACATGTGCCTTCTGTTGAGATCCTCCCTGCTTCTTTTGTTCAGAAGCCAACCGAGTGCGACAATCAGCCTTAATGTGACCGTTTTTGTGACAATAATTGCACTGAACGTTCTTCTTCTTCTTGCTGTCCTGAGAAGAACCAAAGCCTTTTAGCTGAGAAGATTGAGCCTTCCCTTTGTTCTTAGCAGAAGATTTGGCAGAGAACGCTTGCTCTGTGGAGGACGAACTAGCACTCCTTCCAAACTGCTGTCTCCAACAATCTTGTTGTAGAAGCTTGTTACACAAGTCTGGAAACTTCAGGTCAACGTTTGTTGAAGTAATATTGAGCGTCTCAATGAAATGCTCGTAAGACTTTGGCAAACTCTTCAGAGTAATGACGACCATGTCCTCTTCCTCCATCTTTCATCCAATAGCTTCCAGCTGGTCGCGAATCTCCTTGATCTTTGTCAGATGCTCTTGAAGAGTAGTGTGCTTCTCGTCCATCATTATTGAAAAAAGCATTTTCTTAAGAAAAAACGCACGACTCTTATTTGACGTTTCATGAAGATCCTTTAGGGTTGTCGATACCTCAGTAGTTGTTTTTCCTAATGGCACTTGTGGCAGCTGGTCGTCAGTGACTGAAAGCTTGATGAGCATGACGGCTTCTCGGTTGCGTTCATCCCATTTGTCCTAATCCTTTCCGGCTATAGTGGGTCGAGGTGAGTGCCCCAAGACGACCTGATCGAGACAACGATAGTCAAAGATCGTTAGCATGCGCTGCTTCCAGGTGTTGTAATTCTTCCTGTTGAACTTCTGGCTGCTTTCAAGCATTATGTTCGTGAGAGATGCCATCACGTACCTCGCGGTCAAACTGGTGAAGGCAAGATAATGTAGAGAAAACAGAAATACAGAAACCTGAACACGGATTTTAAGGTTTTACTGAAAACCTAGAAAGATGGAAGAATAACTAGAAAATTTTAACACAAATTTCGAGGCACGAAAAACGAGGTACCCAAAAAAATTTGAAAGCAACCCAGTTGAGATCTCCAAAAACCCACCAGGAATCTGCAGTCAGAAAATTTTTTCGACTTGAAACTGAGGCACAAATTTTGAGGCACAGAAAACGAGACCCAAAAAAATCTAGCAAAAACCCAGTTGAGATCACCCAAAACCCAAAAGGAATCTGCAATCAGAAAAAAAATTCGACTTCAAACTGAGGCACAAATTTCGAGGCACAGAAAACGAGGTACCTAGAAAATTTGAAGACCGACCCAGTTGAGATCTCAAAAAATCCCAGAAGGAATCTGCAAACGAAAAAATTTTCTGCCTTCAAATAGAGGGTCAAAACCCTAGACGAACGTGTAGAACCCCTAGGCCGCCATTGAAGACCAGAAAAATTGCAGAAAACAACTCGAATCTGCACAAAAATTTGGCAAAAGAGATGCCAAACCCTAGGCGACTAAGTTGCAGGAAAGGGCGACCACGATTTTGCTAAAAATACCACCCAAAATCAGGCAAAAATGCGAAAAAATGCGATTTCACAGAAAAACGCGATTTTCAGGTCTGAAATCCCATAAAAATGCAGATTTTTTCCGCCCAGAAATGCGTGCAAAGAGAGATAAAAGCGCCCAGAAAGTCAAAAAACCCTCACATAGAAAAAAAAAACGTGCTTTCAAAATCGTGCGCCCAGAAAAGACGAAATTGCTTGCAAAAGGGACGATTTTTCTGAGGGAAACAAAACACGATTTTTGGCATAAAGAAAACACGAATTTTTAGGGTTTTTTTTCTTACGGCTCTGATACCATGTTCTAGAAAATTCTCCTTGTATTAGTAAAAAGAGAGGTTACAATATAAAGCAGCGACAAGGCACTGTAGATATTAAAATGGAGCCAACTACTTCTATCTACCTACAACTATAGTTGACCATTAACAAAATAGAGATATATTATATTAAATATTATCTTAACATAGGGAACCCTAAAATCTCCTTGCTTTCACAATCTAGGGCTTGCTTAGCAAGCAAGCTTTATTCTAGAAAGAAGATAACACCTAACATCTAAGAAAGCAGAAAAAGTAGGGACTGCCAACTATTACATTTTATCTTCTTTCTCTTCTTAAAGAATGAATAAGAATTATTCCAAGAATAGAAAGAAAGCGGGAAAGAAAGCTTCTAGAAGAAAGCTGCTTTAAAGCTTGATCACATCCGTTACGAAGTTAGAAATTGTGTCCCGGTTCGGTGCATCTATGCCATCAATAGCAAAACACCGCTTTTCTAGAATATCTTCAGCATCTGCAACTGACCTAAGGAAATCTTCAACCTCATTGGCCGCTTTCTCGAATTTTGTTGACATCACTGAAATATGACCTATCCTTTCGCCAACTGGATCACAACTGCGAACAACACTCTAAAATTGATCTTGTACTTCATCAACCCTGATGTAGGACCCATCTTCAAGACTGTATTGAGAAGGAATCTCTGAGACAAACTCACTGATGAAAAAAAGAGCTTCAATCACCCTTTGCCTGTAGATGATGAATTCTTTGGATATCCTCTCATAAGTTTTAACTTTGAAAACATGATGCTCTCTCCAAGCGAGGATTTGTCTTTTGTGTTCTTTTGAAACTGCTGAACCATAGGCTGCGTCTAAATCAGCAATGATGATTTCATGCCTAGGTTTTACTTCAGCCAGTGTTTGCTCAAATCCTTGGATGCCTTGACGAAGTTTATGAGCGTTCTCTCTTAACTGGAACATCTGCGCCAAGATCTCACTTCCTTTGACAATGAAACTCTTGATCCACTCCTGAGTTTCTTTCCCACATATGACGAGCTGTCTTAACTGCTGATGATCAGTTGGTGTCTCTAAAATCTGGGGCAGCAACTGGGTTGTTCGTGAAGATCCATGGACAAGGTTAGAAATGAAAAGCTTGAGCTGTTGATTTTCAGCCTTGAGGGCTGCCTTGGCTTCTCCATCCTTCAGCACTCTTTCCTGAAGGTTTTCGGACACAACTCTGAAAATACTCAAATCTGCATGTCTGGTATTTCTCTCGAGATTAGCCTTGACCATGACAAAGTCATCCATATTCACCTCATCCCTATTCTTGTCTTATGGGGGCAATGCAGTCTCCATGATTATCTCATTATCAGGATTCCTATCAAAGTGTACTTGTTTCTTTGCTTTCTTCTTAGGAGGTTCCTAATAAATGTTATCAAGATCATCAAAATTTACTTGATACGAAGGCCTTCTTCTTACCCTTCCCAAGGAGTTCTCAAGCCAAGATACGGTAGTATCTTTACTAACTTCCTTAGGCGGTGCAACTGTGATCTCTTCATCATCTTCAATATCAAGGTCAATGTGAATCGATGAAGAACCTATCAAAGGTACAGAAACATGTGTTGAAGGTGGCTCCTTTGCATCTTTCTGAGGTACGGGCTCGTCAGAAGGAGCTTCTGTTTCAACTGTAGGCTACTCCTGCATGACTATGCCTGAGAAATCTAACCACCTTCTTACATTCTTGCTTGATCTACTGCCTTTGACGCCTTTGACGCCTTCTTGAGATTGACTTACACCCTTCCCTTTTGATTGTGCTCTGGAGGAAGAGGGAATTGTCCTTGGTGGCTCTACTGCTGGAATGGAGTTTTTCCTTTTAAGGATTAGGAAAACCTTGTTATGCTCAAGGACTTGTTTTGTCCTTTCTTCTACTGAGAGAGACTCTTTATTAGCCCAGTTGACCTATGAAAGGGGCTGATCTTCAATTCGCTTCTGAGTATACATTGGGAGAAGCACATCCTCATCATCATCTGATAGCCCTTCTGTCTTCATTTAAGCAGTCTTTCATCTGATGGAGAGTGAGAGTCTACTATAACTACGCCTCCGCACCTTGAACTCATCTGTACAATTAGCCCAATAGTCTTCAAGAGTGGATATATGATCATAGTTCCGCTCAAGTCGGCCAGCGTAGACACCATGAGGATCAAATGATCGTCTCTCGCTGTAAGGCTTGAGACCGAGTTTATCTAACTCATCTACCATTGTCTTAGCATCAGCATCAGTCCTGCATGTATAAATTCCCATCCCTAATGGAAACTGGAGGGAAGGTTTCTTTTTGATCCTCAACATTGTGTGAACCTCGTGGGCTTGCCTTAAGAACTCCATGAAGACGACCTCATCCGACGGGTACCTTGGTAACATGAGCGGGGCACCTGAGTAGCCATAGACCCGGAGATAGGTAAAAGTAGGAAACCGTATGAACCAATCTGCCCACTCCGACATCTTTGCCCTGGCAACTGAAGATATACGAACATGCAACTCATTGTGTAGATCCCGCACTGTGTACATCAGAAAAGCCTCGTTCACTCTCTTGTAGTGATGCAACGATTTCGTGAATTCCAACTGGGGATAGTAGTTATATATATGCTGCACACTCAATGATCCCTCGGTGTTCAACCCTCTGAATTGACCTTGATAGGTCACCAGGTAGACTAGGTAAGACATTATATGGAATTTGTGAAACTGGAAGTATTCTGTTATTTGCTGATGTATACTATCACTGATCAAGGTAGGCCAATCATAGAATTCGGTCTTCTTCATGATGTGGGGTATGGCATAAAACATCCAAGGCTGAAACTTGGTAGCATCCTGCGCACCAGTGACCCTGTTGAGGAAGGTGATAATGATAGCAATTTCATCCTTAAACTCTCCTCGCCCGACATTCTTCGGCAAAGTCTTATGCTTCTCCTTCATCCATCTCTGTGCAATCTTCTTACTGTATTTATCTTTGTGCATTTCCCATATTCTTTCACATTCACCCTTTGAGATAGTGACGCTTTCAGGCCACGGGGGAATGGAAAAGCACTTCTCGATCATATCAGGCTTTAGACTGCAAATCAATCTGCCATCAGCTGATTAGATCTCCCTAGTAGCCGGGTTGTAATGCTTGATGCAAGCGATTACGAACTCAAGAGTCTAAACTGATATAGGAATTGACACTGCTGTGAGGAGTCCAGAGTGTCCTAGGTTTTTGATTGAGGTGTTGCCTACTCTCTCCAAGGCATGTAAATCGAACACCGGCTTGATGTGATGCAAATCTGTCTCAGGGGTTTTGACGTAGTTGTGATAAAGAGCTGATCCAGTCTTGAAAACATTGGGAGTGTACTCCATTTCAGAAAACTTGAAGAACGACTGTAAACTTGCCTAGGTTTTGACAAGTTTTGAGCAATTTCTATTTTTAGAAAGCTGATTTTCTCGCTCCAACGGACAAAATTTTTGAAAATTATTTTGAGATATGGGTTTTGCTCAGAATTTTGTTGCAAGACAACCCATATCGTCCGTATTTGAAAATTTTGACTTTTAACTGAAAAAGCAGCAAACCCTAATTTCTTCAAATTTTCCCGAAAAAAGCTGGCATCTGGGTTTTGTTCAGAATATGAATAGAAACGAACCCAGTTGATTGGATTTGCAAAATACTGACAGCTGATCGAAAAAGTAGCCAACCCTAGAACTTGAACTTTGAAAAAAAAGTTGTGATATGGGTTTTCTTCAGAAGATTAATTGGAAAGGACCCAGATTGGTTGAAAATTGAATACACTGAAGTTTTCTTTGACATGCAAAATAAAAGCAATTGCTGCAACTTGGTGAAGTTGTTGAAAATTTCTTCAGAAGATTGAAGTGAAAAGACCCAGATGATTGAAAATTTGAAACCTTGGCCTTCTCTTCGAAAAATTTGATCTTCTGGAAGAAAAAGCTTGAAAAAGCAAGGGTTTATGCTTGCTGATCTGAAAAATCTGATGAAAAACCAGCAAATATGAATTCTTGAATGATAAAAATTCTTCAAACTTGCTGCTCCAACTTTCTCCTCTGAATGTCACCTGCAAAAATAATGAAAACTACATGAAAGAAAGAGGTTAAATAGACTTTAGGGCTTGAATTAGGTTTTGCTTTCTTTGCTTTTATTTCAAAAACTCTAAAATCTGAGTTCCTTGAACTTGGACGCCATCCTTCACTTGCAATTTTGAAAACTTGAAAATCTTTGAAAAATTCTGTAAGGCATGAGAAGTTGGGCGCCCTTCTTCACCAGGGGTGCCCACTTTATCTAGTGTTAGTCAAATTTTTTGCATTTTCAATTTCTTCATTAAATCCTCGTCTACAGATGATCTCGTTGAATTTGGAGCTCTGGGCGTCGGATCGACTGATGATTGTGCTCTTCGCGAAGCTGACGAGATATGAGGAGAGGTCTTCTAGAGGAGATTTTGTCAAAAAGTGGATTTTGATCCCTCAAAAGTTTGGGCGCCCATCTTGGCTGGGGGTGCCCATTCTCACCAGACTTAGATTTTTTTTCATTTTTTCCTTTTTTCTTTTGAAACTTGGTTCTTAGCCTTCGTCAAATCCTCTGTTCGGCGTTTCTTATCTGGCGACTGCGAACTCCGATAGGCATGCTGGATAACTTGTTTGAAAGCTAGATCAATCGTGAAGAGATCATGTTAGATACACGTCTGCAAATTCCTTTGATTAGCTCCTTGAAAACTTGGGCGCCCTTCTTCACCTGGGGCGCCCAAACCCACTAGAGTTAGCCATTTTTGTCTGTTTTTCATCTTCAAGTCTAAAACCTCCATTCTGTGCCTTCGTCTTCGATCTGAATTTGCTGGAGATTGAACAGTCGGATGTGCTGACGAAGACAGGCGTGTTGAAGCTAGTTGAATACTGAAGAGATCGAGCATATTTTCAATTACTAACTACGAGATCAGGTGCTTCAAAAATTTGGGTGCCCTTCTTCACCAGGGGCGCCCACTTTATCCAGACTTAGTCAAATTTTGATAATTTTCACTTCTTTCCATTCCTACTTCAGTTTGAATACCTCGTGTTTGGCATCGAATTCTGGATGACTGGACGATCCGTCGACTGCACCGTTGGACTCGCTGCGAAGCTGGCAGAGAACTGAGAAAGTTTGATTGGAGGCTTAAACCCTAATTTCGACATTTGATGCCCTAAAAAGATGGGCACCCTTCTTCACCAGGGGCGCCCAAACTTGCTAGTGTTAGAAATTTTTCATCATTTTTCAATTTCTTTCTCGTTTTTTTGTGCTCGTTCACCATTTCGCCTTCTGTCGAATGCTCTGGATGTTGAATCTGATGCCTGGCAGTCGAATGACCTCCATTGATGACCTCGGAGCTCCATATATGCTTTTGAAAAAGCAGAATAGACCCACTAGGGCAAAACTGACTATTTTGAGATTTTGATTGCACCAGCCTGATACAGACGTAATTTGAGCCAATCAAAATTAGTTCGGACCTTGTCGAACCAACTTTCTATTTTTAGAAAGTTTTGCTAGTATCTGTTTTCAAAGAAACCCAAAAAAACCCAGAAAATGTTACTATTTTCATAAAATTTCTAAAAATAGCAGTTTCCCTAAAATTTAGGGATGAAAAACTGTGATCTGGGTTTTGTTGTTTAAGCTGCTCTTAGTAGACCCAGATCGTCAGATTTTGAAAATTTTGTGTTTTAACCCCTCATGCAAGACGTGCACACCCAAATTTTGACCTTTTTGACTGATTTGACAAGACTTTTACTCATTACTTCAAAATGTCTAAGTGTAACAAAATTTTTAATTTTGGGGTACAACAAAAGTCATGCAAGAAATTGACTTCCATGTCAACAACATTACCCCTAAGGAGGGAAGGAAACTAGTTAAAGAAAGTGGATATTTACTATTACCTAGATGGGACATACCCTCAGCTATTGCTTTGGACACAATTAGGAGGCAAGATATTGATGAAGTGCTAACCTTTGAAGACTAGACAAACCAATTAAATTTTGAGTTTGGGCTGAACACTAAATTTGAAACATTAGCAATATGGATAGTTGCTCTTGAGAACCAAAAACCCCAAGTTGCCAAGGATATCAATGGATTGGCTAGCAACTTGATTGTCAGAAGATTGGATGACACCACAACCCCACTAGTTGCATTGTTGGTGGTAAACATAACACTGTTAAGTGAGGCTGCAGTTAAGAAGTTATAAGAAGGCTCCGAGAAGTTGCAAAAAGGTTACATAAAATTGATGCAGGAGTATAATAGGGTGCAACTCTAATACCTCCTCCTAAGAGCATCATATTGGTGCCTACTACCCCTCATTCTAGCTTCGTGGACACAACTTTCTAGGATAGAGAAACCTTCACATTGAGGATAAAGAAATAAAAATAACAATTGAAGCAGAGCAAGGAGGCAGAGAAGGTTGCTAGGGAGGAAGGTAAGAAGAAAATGTTTAATTTGGTTGATGATTTCCTAGGCCATAGATTATCTTGCGTTTTGTAGAAATTAGATGATACATGGGCTAGTTACAATAATTTGAAGAAAGCATATACTAGCCATGTACAAAATGAGGCTAGTTTGAAGGATATATTAATTGCTTGGATTCCAAGAATATCAGAGATGGGGAGTATTTGCATGCAAGCCAAATTTGATCCAATCGCCCCTATAGAAATGGTAAGCACTAATGAATGGCTAGGATTGATAAGTGACATCTGCTTTTTAGAGCAAATTGGATATTCAGTTAAAAGAAAAGTTGAGTTCTTTTGAGGCACTGGAAGAGGCTTTGATGCCCAAAATTTTGGATGAAAATGGAGAGATCAAGACATTTGATGAATGGAAATCAGATTTCAATTATATTTTGCCACTTTGTGTGCTTCAATTTTTGCAAGTGATGAATTGGACTCCCTTTTGTGCAATACTAATTTGGATAAATTGATAAAGTTGGAGTCTAGTAGATAGCTTCATCAAAGAAACCAAAGCAACATTGGATGCACGATATGTGGCACACACAAGTAAAGTTGCAAAAGTCCTAGCTTTTCAATGGCCTTCAAAAGAAATGTATGCTTAATGGATGGAAAAATATAATGGTTAATATCAGTCTTGCAAGATCAAGGTTCTCAAATGTTGTGTTCAGCATCAAGACAAGCTCATATAATTTTGCAATGGCTTCAAAAGGTTCCCCGGGCTTTTGTTGTTAAGGGGACTTTGTTTAGTTACAGGTTGTAACCTTGTTTTGTTTCAACAATGTTTTGGTTGTCATATGTAAAACATGTCAAGTGTCATTTGCTCCCAAGCTTGCTTGCTCATTCTATCTTTAAAAGAGGAGCTATGCTTCATTGTAAAGGGTTCTAATGATTGTAATTTTTGAGCGGGATATCTAGTCTCTAGCGTGTCTTAGGATATGGTGTTCAAAGTTTGTAAAATACTCTTTGTAACAACAGTGTATATTTTGAATTGAAATTTATATGAAAACATGCTTCAACGTGTCATCATCTTCATGTTGTATTGCAATGCTCCTTTTGAATAATATAATAAAAGATTATTGAGTTCTTTGTAGATTTCTTGCATTGAGTCATTTTCATTGACAACTTTTTGTTTAAGGAATAGAGTAAATGCCTTTATGAAAATATTGAGGATATTGTTGTTGCAATTGGATTATTAAGTAGGATCACATTGTAAGCCATTCATAGGTAACATTATTATAAGGTAATAATGTTTAAATTGGCCATCAAAATGTGTTTAGATGCTTTGAATTGAGGTTATGTGGCTTTGTGACTCTATAGCCCTAAGATAAGTATTGATATGGCTTCAAATATCCCACCAATCCCAAAATATTACTCAAAATGATAAATCTTAAGCCAATTCATAATTAATTGTTAATTATTTGACTTTATCATACATGGATTTGATTGCTTCCAAGGGATTTGATTGCTTCCAAGGGTAATAGATGTTTTTCATGAAATGGTTTGTAAATCCTTGTCATAATGTATGGAAATTTGTTTGCTAGACATCATTTAGCTATCATATTCCATATTTTAATTTGATGTCATAAAGGGGAACCCACCTAGGTGTTGTAGAGCCTGAAGTGCGAAGGAAATTGATCATAATGTGTGTATCCTATTTGTTGGCCAACCTCCCAATGCCTTTAAGCATAAAATCTAGCTGGTCTTTAGAAGTCATTGAGGAATCAATTGGAAGAACCAACAAAAACCTCCACAACTGTCAACTATAGCTGCATAGAATTATAACACTGTATCGAGTTATTGAACTTGTATCTTGCATCTATCTTTATACTATTCAGCTAAAAAATCTAGTCTTCCAAAATAGAAATCTTATCTCACGTAGGAGATGACTTGGAAGATAAGTCTAAATCATTAGTGATTGTCTACACTTTATTAGACTTAATTAACTAAATAAAAGACTTTCACTTTAATCACTCGAGTGAATTACAAAATAGAAATAACTTGAGCTACTTGCACGTTCACATTAAACCTATGCAGAAATTCCGAATTGAGCTAAAAACTCAATACTCGCTCTTAGCGAGGAAGGAATTTTGCACCAATATAAGTTTGGCTATGCATGCTTAAAACTTCCTTTTTGCTAAGGGCTTGGTCAAAATATCAGCTGAATGCTAATCAATTACTTTTTGGAGGCTAGAAGACTCAATGATGCTACTCATCAATGCTATGTAGTTAGGAAACTTCTTTGGTGGCCTACTCTCCTCGAATGTGCTCCTAGGAGCCTCAACATGCTCTTTGACCATCCCTCAATGTCTGTTCAAACCATTGAGGTCATCCTAATAGAAGAAGAAGAAATGGTTGCAGTTTCACCCTCCTCATCTGAAGGCTGCTATCTTGAATTGGAAACAACAGGAATCTTTAGAGATCCAACATTCAGAGCTTGCTGTGCTTTATCCTCTATTAGTGAAATGAATTCTTGAGTTTTCTTGGATGGAAAGTCTTCCTCAAACTTGACATCGTTGTTGACTACAACTTTCCTTAGCTCTGGAATGTAAACTTTGTAAGGCTTTGCAGTCTCATTGTAACCTACAAATAAACCTTTGCTGCTTGGTACCAATTTTGTCCTCTTCTCTATAGGTATATGGTGTTAGTGTTTGGTAGCTTCAGGAGATATTTTCTCCTTAATTTATCTAATTACAGGTAGGTCGGCCTACATATTTTTTTGATATTTATTCTTTCAAGTAGCCAACCTAGGAGAGAGGTCTCTTGGATTGGTATATAAGGAGGATAGAGTCCTCCCATTTGATCACAAGTTAATCCAATTCATTTTCACTCTAGTTCACACTTTCAGCAGTTCGCCATTTCTCCAAGTAGTAGATCATCATCTTTTAGCAGCAGACCAAATTACTGAAAAAGTGTATTCATTTGTGATTCACATCAAGGAGAGGTGTTACCATTCATTGTATTTATTCAGTCTTGTGTAAGGCTAAACTCTGTATGCAAAATTCTGCAATTTTATCTAATATATATAAGAGATTATTTGCTGGGTTTTTCTCCCTCAAGTAGGAGGGTTTTCCCCGGGTATCTGCTGTGTTCATTGTTCCATGTGGTGTTGAATTTTCTGCTAATTTGCATTTCTGATCTTAAAAACTACCATGGTATTAGAGCGGGTTTAGAAAAGATCTGATCAAAAGAATTGAATATGTTTTGATTTGGGATCTCTCAAACGAAAACTCTCAAGGACGCATATGCAGGTTGGAAATAATTGCTAGAACTGTTTTAATGGTGACATTAGGCATGGTGGCTTACTTGTCACATATCATACTTGCTAGTATCGTGTATTGTGTACACGATGGTGCGGGCACTTGCTAAATCAAAGTCATCTCTTATGTAGGTTTATGGTTGTTGCTTTTGTCGTCGAGTATCCTCAGGGTCGAAGTATTATATTGAGCCATACGGGTTTAGCCGCTACATCCTAGACAAGCCTGACTTGGAGTTAGAGGCTCTGACTATATTCATGTGCTGAGAAATTGTGCCTTTGAAAGAGCACTTTTGAGTAGAGCTCGATTTAGAAGCATATTCAGAAAGGACAAATTTATTTGGGACGTCATCCTGCATTTCCAGCTAGAGCGGTTTTGAAGTTTGAAGGCATATGGTTGATCGATTTAATTGTTGGAAAGAATTCACATTATTCTACATATTCTGGTGCAACACCTGAAGTATTGAAAATCATTCGAAAGGAGGCTCTTGTGCATATTCAAGTAGTGATGGAAGGAATCAAAATTGATCAAGAGACTAGGCACAACAACTTAGGAGATAGATAATTCAATTTTATCAGACACGTCAAAGTCAACTGTGTGGGCAATTAGTGATTCCAAGTTCAAGCGCTACCAACACAATTTGAAGGCAACTACCAGGATATTGAGGGGCTTGTAAATGAAGACCCAATAAGAGGTTGTAGTCCATGATTCTATGCGACTCCAAGAATTCGCCGTCAACACCGAATAGTATTGTAGGCCTCTCATCAAGAAATCAATCGCTAGAGAAGTCACCTAATCTAGGAGTGGATTGATTAATTGGAATAAGACACGTCCAATAGGAGCTACGAAGGATTTAGAAAAGAGTGAAGATGCCGCTGTGAACATTTACCGTGTCATTCAAGGGAATGCCATGTGAGAATAGAAGCAAATTCGTGGGAGGCGGAATGTATGGCATCTAGCGACTTGGAGGTGGTGTATCCAGTGGAAGATAGATAGTATTTTGAAATACAAATAATTGCCTAACTGAGAAAGATTGGTCGGCTCATCTCCAGAGGGTCTCTATTGAAAGAACTATTGAGCTTTTCTCAATATGAATGCTTTGGTGATATATATATTGACTTAATTGAAAGGTCACAGTAATGAGCTGATTTTGAGAAAGAAAGTGAATAAAATATCGGGAGCAACATGAAAATGATTCATTTATTTGGCTAGTGACATGGCAGTCTAAGAACATTGTCAACTTGGTATATTGAAGCAGCTGTGAGCCTTAAGATATAGAATTGCTCATTGAAGGTTGGACATATATCAAGTATGTGGACTTCAACATATGCCTGGAGAGTAGAGTAGATGTATATTGAGCAGGCAATTTAGTGCAAATAATATCAAGTAAGGGTGTGTGCTGGAGTTAAATTCCAGTTGCTAGTTTGAAGCCATCACCAGCCGAAGAAAGCATTAGAAGATGTTGGGCTTTTGGTGAGGTGGCATTGCATAAAGAATCGACCAAGGGTCATGGTTTCCAATGTCTAGATGAGGGTTTTTGGAAACGCTTTCAAAAATAGCTATAGGTCTAGCTCAATGAATTGACCAACATAAAGAGATAAGTATTTTATGTAGTTAATAATAATTCATGCAATTGGGAATAGTGAATCATGTATGCTTCTAGCATTGGTATTTCTCTTCGGGATAGTTTAATTCTATGAGTTATTAGTAATCTCTCTAAAATGCTTCCAAGACGGATCGAGGAGCAAAAGGATGATGAGAGATTGCATAAGGAATTCAAGGGAGGAAGAGCTTGAGGCATCCTATGAGGAAGTCATGTAGGCTAAAGAAATGAACTAACATGATATCAATGGAGACATAGCTTGCAGCCATGGGACTGAGTTGGTAGCACATAACTTCATTGGAGACATCTCTCGAAGAGGAAGAACCTATACAGATTTTGATTAGTTTCTTAGAAGAGGAGGAAATAACATTTAGAGGGAGTCTGACAAACCAACATAGGAAACCTTGGATGAGGAGGTCAGGAGGTTGATGAAAGTACTTGGAGCTTCAGAGGGAGTCACATCATCATGAAGATTTGTTGTAATGTATATTTCTCTAAGATGGAGAAATATGAGGTGAAAGCCCTTGTAGTGTATATTTCTCTGAGACGGAGAAATATGAGGCGAAAGCCCTTGTAGTGAATATTTCTCTGAGACGGAGAAATATGAGGTGCGAGCCCTTGTTCATCTCTGAGATTGAAATGAGATGTCATGTTGAGAGACTCCATGATGACATCACATTGAGAGACTCCGTGATGTACCCTTGTACTTGTGTTTCTTTCCACACATGGGAGTAGCCATTATGGATGTCATGTTGAGAGACTTCGTGATGAACACATATTTCTTTCCACACATGGGAGTAGCCATGGTGGATGTCATGTTGAGAGACTCCATGACGACATCACGTTGAGAGACTCCGTGATGAACCTTTGAGCTTTCAACAAATGGGTGTTAGCCATTGTGGGCGTCATGTTGAGAGACTCCATGATGTAGATATCTGGAAAATATCTCCCTAGCTAAGAGGGAGTGTTAGTGTTTGCTAGCTTCAGGAGATATTTTCTCCTTAATTTATCTAATTAAAGACAGGTCGGCCTACATATTTTTTTGATATTTATCCTTTCAAGTAGCTGACCTAGGAGAGAGATCTCTTGGATTGGTATATAAGGAGGATAGAGTCCTCCCATTTGATCACAAGTTAATCCAATTCATTTTCACTCAAGTTCGCACTTTTAGCAGTGCGCCATTTCTCCAAGCAGCAGATCATCATCTTTTAGCAGCAAACCAAATTACTGAAGAAGTGTATTCATTTGTGATTCGCATCAAGGAGAGGTGGTACCATTCATTGTATTTATTTAGCCTTGTGTAAGGCCAGACTCTGTATGCAGAATTCTGCACTTTTATCTGATATATATAAGAGATTATTTGCTGGGTTTTTCTCCCTCAAGTAGGAGGGTTTTCCCAGTGTATCTGCTGTGTTCGTTGTTCCATTGGTAACAGTATCCATGCTAGACATCTCTATGGATTTGAGTTTGTTTCTCAATAAAATTTTCCTGTTAATGTTTTCATTGTGGAAAAGGTTAACTTGAGCATCAAACATCTTCTTGGTTGTTTTCTTTTTTGACTAATGATAAAAAAAATGATCCTTCATTTTTTTTTTGTTGTGAATTGTCAAATCATGCGGATCTGTGGGTAGAGTCATATGATCCTTTACGATTTCCTATAGATCATTTTCCTCCAGTAACAAGGTCAGCTTGACCTTCCAAGGCAAGAAATTCAATGTATCATCCAACGACAACCTATTCACGAAACAAAGACTAGGTGATGCCATTAAAATATTCTTTCGTATAACAAACTCTTCAAATCTGGAAATAATATATAATGCCCCATTTTTTTTTAATTTACTCTTTTTTTCGAAAATTTGATCATGTTACTAAACCTTAAAGCTTAAATACCTACAACAAATTCGACCAATTCCTAGCTGCCACTTTTGTGCCCTAGTTGTAATCTAATAAATCCTAGACATGGGTTTATGCTCTAGCTGTTGAATTTAAAACTTAGGTCGTGGGTTAAAAATGTAGAGAAAAAACCTTTGCTGCTTGAAATCAACATTATAAATATTGAATTACATTGTTTGGTGGATCCTACGTTCAACTATAGTGGGGAATAAGCCAAGATGAGAGATTCCTTTTGAAAGTCATTGCCTTTTGTGAGAGCTCAAGTGGAAAATAAGAATGTAGAATCCTTGTGTCACGGAAGTAGATGAAGAAAAGTTTTTCATGATAATGTACTTCTATCATGTATTGAAATATTCTTTTTTAAAATTTCCTGACAATTTTGCTGATAATTCTTTTTCTGGTTTTTCTTTCAATGCAAAATTTTAAACAATGAATGCTGATATGTATTTGCTTTTATTGAATAAACTATTAATAACATAATATTAAAAAATGTAGATGAAAAGAAATATATTAAATATAGATAACATTTGAATAATAGTAGAACCTGGTTTAGCTTGGGATACTGGGTTGGATCCCTTTGGAGTAACTGGATTCACTAGAATACTTATACTGGTGTCACCCCTTTTTCAATCCTTGCTTTGACCTATGTGGCAGCGAATGGTCCACCTAGAAATGTGGTTGGAATGAAAAGCACAAACAATAAATTTCCCTTCTTCGCACATGCAAGCGACAACAGCAAATCTTTTGTCCTTATGTTGTGATTATCTTTTTCCTCTAGTAGCTCCCTTTCCACATCAGACTTCCCTTCAATTTTTCATTGTGTTGCATACCTCCAAAATGGGTGGCAGTGGTTTTATCTTTTTCCACAATAACCTTTCATGCATTTTCCATGTCCTCTTTGCTTGTCCTGGTCACTTGGGAGAAATTTTTTTAAGTTCAAAGCTGGTGGCTAAGTGTGGAGGCTGCTAGGATCTCATTCAGTTTGTAACTTTGTTTGTCTCTTAGTTGTAGGTTGTAACGTGGGACCAACAATATCCCCTAAACCAAGCTGCTGTGCTGGGAAACACACCCATTAGTTTTGAATCTTCCACTTCATACATGGGGTAGACTTTGGGAGTGAATAGGCCACCGGCATAAAACAAATTCAATGATTTACTAGACTAACTTGTCCAGCGGCTAGTGTCAAAGGTGAGCCTTTTTTTTAGTTGAAACCAATTAATCTTTATGCTTCCCCCATCACTCTTGAATAAACCAAAATTCCTCTCTAAGATGGTACGACCAGCCTGCCTGTGGGTACGGTTGTGCCTTATTGACTTGTTTTTTAAAGTTTTTTTAACCAGCGAAAGAAATTCATAAATTCTAGATACCAACTTGGAATAATTTATTGCCAAAAACTTCTTTGGATTTATAATTGGAAATCAAAATAACCGGTGATTCTTGCAAGCTCAAATTTGACCTTTGATTGAAGCAAACTCTGGAAACCAGAAGATTTTCGTCCTCCGATTCCTGAATGTCCAAGAGGGTTTTTATCCTCAAGGAGAGATGTTGAACCAAAGCTCTACACAAGGGTTTTTGAAAAATGGCAATGATAGAATAAATTGCTTTTTCCAATATTTTCTTTTTTTATGCCTTTCCCATCAAACCTTAAAAGTAATTTTTAATTTTATTTTGAATATTCATCCTTTCCCCCCTTTTAATTGAATATTCACCACTTTTCGCTTTATAATTTTATTTTGCATTTTGGCCCAATTTAATAATAATAAATCAAGCATACTTTTCCAAATTTGTAACATAAGGTACCTTTGGACAATTTAATAAATTATTATTATATTATTCTCTTGCAAATCCTCTCTTCAGTTCGAAAAAGGGGACATTACATTTATTGATTCTGAATATATATTTACACTTTAAAACTCTTGAGATTTTAAATTTTGAAGTTGATATAAGGACACATAAGGAAATGATATCCACAATTGGGCAGTCTTTTGGTTTTTTTGATTTAAAAAAAATATCATTTATAGGTTAATATTTTCTATCCTACGATAGAATCTGTCATGGAGTATTATCAGCTATGAATAGATATGAAATCTGGTGTATAGAGTTTCTAATTTGAGAAGTAAAAATTACTTTTTAAATATTGATATAGGTTTTACAAAGGCATTTTGAATTTATTTTAAATGAACAAACATTAGAATAAAAGTGTTCTGTGGTAACTTATTTTTTTATGGTTAGTTGTGGTAAAATGCAAAAGTAAGACTATAAAATGCAAAAATAAAATCAAGACTAATATTCACTTGCTCTGAAGGCTACACACTTTCAGAGATAGCAAAAGCCAGGTCCGTCATGACAGATAAGGAGGATAATATGTATGTGGAGCAAATTCCCATGGTAGGGTTATGCCGCTAAGTAAATAGTATGTGGATTACAGATATCATATAGGTAACAATTGCATGATGGAGACGACCCACAGGGCATAGCATCAAAACGTCTGGCAGTTTAGTTCTGGTGAGAGGGACTATGCTAATGCATCACCAAGGGAACTTGCACCCCAAATCCTGGTTTTATATTGGAAAAATTTTAATTTCATGTAATGAATCACAAACCTCCTCTTATAATTGTTTTGCATGTGGAATTATTCACAAAAAACAATCAAAATCTACTGAACTGTCAATCAGAGAGAATTCTAGAATCATTATTCTGTATCCATCTCAGGTCCAGTATAATATTCTAATGCAGGGACTCCACCTTCATTTATTGTTTCTTTTTTATTCCTTGTAAATATGAAAAGGGATCACCTCAGCTGTGCAGGGTGCATCTAGCAAATTCTTTAATAGGGGGTCTCAAATGCTTTAGCCACATTACAATGCTTTTTTCTAGGTTCTATACTTTCCATACAATTTTTGGCACTAGAAATTCAACAATAAGTATATTTTGGATCAACATGTGATCTATATTAATTATAAATAACATCATTCCTCTTTTTCTTAAAGAAACAGTAACACTTTTAATCCTGATAACTACCTTATTTGGCGAGCCATTTGGAGCTAGGACTTTAGGAAATCAATGCAAAGTGATAATTTAAAATGGATTCCTTTCTCTGTTACCATGATTAAGACAAATAAAATTTATTCTACACAATCCATTGATGACATTAAGCTGCTTCATAAATATCATAACTAGGTTGACTTCAGGGGAGCCAATAAAGGTGGTAACTTAACCTCTAAATTTCCATTCATTCTTTTTGAATATTTTTTGTTTTGAAATGGTAATGCAGTTTGTGTTGCCTTCAAATCCATTATTCCCAAAAATGTCTTGAATTCGCAATAGGTTACTGTAAAGTAAATTTCCAGTGACAGGAAAATATGTGCTTTTAATTTGTGATATGCCATGCTCTCTTCATATTATGACAAATGCTAGTTTTTGTCGTATCAATTCATAGCATAATGCTGCAGAATCTTTACTTTTGGTCTGTTTAACTGTATTGGTGGATCCAATTTACGTGGATTCCACAACTTTCCTTGAGTACAGGAATTGACTAATAAGAGTGTTGATGTCTGCAGCATACAACAACAAATTCCAAGCTGTCACCCTTGCCATCTGAGGCGTCAGACTTCACTTATGACCGTGATGTGACTGTAGACATTCCACTTGGGACAGCAAAAGTATGTTGAAATATGGAATGGGCCTCTTACTGCTAACATGATTAATAAATTCCCTCTCTCCCCCCCAGCTCCTGCTTTCCCTTGCTTTTCTTTGTACTCTTTGAGACATTTAAATTGTATGTATTCAGGATACCAAGAAAAGGGAAAAGGATTTAGAAGCATGGGAGGCAGAGTTGAAACGAAAGGAGCAGGTATGTCCATTGCCTTGGAAAAGAGAGCATATTCGTCATCTTCCTATATTTATTTCTGATTATGAAGGGTTCAGTGCAGTAATAAATAGAATATTGTGTTTACAATTATAATATTATGCCAGATCTTTTTGAGTATGAACCATACTTGTTTAGCTTGATTTTGGTGGATAATGTTAATATATAGTTAGGAAATCACACCTGTCCAAATGTTTTCCTCCATTTGGTTCTAGCATTGCCATTTTAGATGTTGTATACATATTATATCCGCTAATGTCAGTCAAATTTATTAACTTTACAGCTATTCACATTTTTCTTTAAAACAAAGTTCTTCTGCAGTGTGTTTAAGATGTAGCTAACTCCTGTTTAATTAGTGCAGGAACTCAAGCGAAGGGAAGAAGTTGTGGCTCGTAGTAAGCGGCCTTTTGATGTTATATGACTGAAGTGATTATGTTTTTAGTTATTATTTTTTAACAGTTTCTAACAAAGTTAATGTCTCCTTTTGCTTGTAGGTGGCGTTGTGATCCAAGAGAAAAACTGGCCTCCCTTTTTCCCAATTATTCATAATGATATTGCAAGAGAAATACCTCCTCATGCACAGCGATTGATGTATGTCGCATTTGCAAGCTGGTTAGGTATGTGCCTTTTTGACAATTACATTTGAGTACCTATGGAATAATGTTTGTTGTATTCCTAAGTTGCTGGTTCTAGTACAAGAATTGGGTTAGGGTAAGCTGGTATGGCAAATTTATTTTTCCTTGGGTATGGGTATGCCTACACATACACTATATAGAATTGAAAATACATATGATACTTGATACTAAAAATATACACCATACAGAATTGAAAATACATTTGATATATGATACAATGATACTTGATAGTGATAAAGATAATAAATAATTCAATGTTATATCAATGTCCAATCATTACAAAATCTGAAAATAGTAAATTAAGTAAATACAACCAAAAATCTGTATCTTGTTCTCTAGAGAAAGCATCTAGATCTAAGTCATCACTTGGCTTAACTTCTTTTGAATCACAAGTAACTACTGTGCCACTTCCACTAGCTACATTATGTGTAGGAGCCTCGCCATCATCTAAAGTGAGTTTGGCAAGCTCTATAATAGATGCATCTAAGGTTGCACACTTGGGGGTTATATTCCAATTCTTCATTGCCCCTTATGTATAGTCAACTTCCTTACATGATATGAGATGCAAGCTGGAATGCACATAAACCAAATATTTTGCTTTTTTTTTTTGGTGGCCAACTGGTTGTGCTTAATTTAGTGGATAAATGTACTCCTATTTTGCTTAGCTGGAGAAGAATTCACAATCCATTGAAATTGGAGAGAAAGTCAGTACAACTTAAAAATGCGAAAGAATGGTAAGAATGTTAATTAAAAAAAAAACTTGTGTGATAGAATTTTAATTGGAAGAGGCTCAAGAAACACGAGAAGAATTCACAATCTATTGAAATTGGAGAGAAAGTCAGTACAACTTAAAAATGCGAAAGAATGGTAAGAATATTAATAAAAAAAACTTATGTGTGATAGAATTTTAATTGGAAGAGGCTCAAGTAACACATAACTTTGCCCATAGAGGTTGTCTGTCTTGTTCTTCTCTGAAAGAGTGCAAATACTATGATCTTATGATGAGATGAACCTACCAAATTTAGTCCTAACATTATCCACCACTTTTGGATTTGAGAAGATTCTTCAGAATGCTTCCTTGTGCCCTTCAACAACTTGATTGCCTCTATATGGTGGCCATTCTCCCAGGCAAATAAAGTATCTTTGTGTTGTAATATTTGGAGATGATACTTATGCTAGGAAATGCAAGGGTATGGTTATCTTGTTCTAACAATCAATAATGATTTTTTTTCACCCTTGGAAAAAATATTTTGGCAAAGTCATTCTCCTTCTCTACTATTATGGCATTTATTTTTTCTATCTATTAGTGTAGGTTTTTTATTTTCCTTATGTTGGGGGTATTTATGTTTTCCTACACATATTATTTAAGCTTGCTTAGGTTTATTAGGAGTGGTTAATATGAGGACATGTGGAGAAATACATCGGCTACATGTGTCACTCTCTCTCCACACATGGGTAGTTGAGTTACACATCCTCTTTTGGCTGCTTGTGCCACCTCTCATAACCACTATTCTGTTTTTACCCAGGTAGGTTATAGGTTAGTTGGGTTTCTCACCCTCTTTTGGCTTTATGTGCCACCTCCTTTTTTGTCTTCACCTAAGGAGGTTTTGCCACATGTTTTGTCATTTACCAAGTAGGTGATAACCTCCCACCTTTTATGGATAGTACGAGTTAGTGTACCTCTTGGATGTATTTACCCTTATTTTTCTATATATTGAGCACTCTCCTCTCACCTTCACTAGTTTGGCTAGTTCGGTGATCTCTCGGTGGGAGTATTGAGAGTATTCTAGGATCAATGAATTGACTTTTGGGCCTTTTGTGTGTTTGATTGTCTCCACACACTCCATTGGTTGCTAATGATAATTGCATTGGACACCTCTCACATTTGTACAATTCATATAAAAGTGATTGTGTGTGATGTGAATTGAGTCTTCGCAATCTAATGTAGTGTAAAAGATAAGTTAATAACGAATTAAAATTTAAATAATTAGATGTCATATAAATGAAACTTAAAATAAATATTGAAATTTTATAAACTTATCTTCAACAACTCCAAATTGGAGAAAGTATTGAAGATGCCTTGTTTCATATGATGATTTGCCATGAATATCTGAATTTTCTTGCCCTTTGTGTATATTTCTTTAACACATTGTATTTGAGTGCCAATCTTTTGCATCACCAAGTTGAGGGAGTGGAAGGAACATGGTGTGCAAAAAATATGCAGTATGTTTCCTTAACCAAATCACCAACTATCCTGCAATTTCTTGCATTGTTTATTATGGCTTGGACAGTGTTCACAACATCCACCATCTCTACAGACACAATGACGATTTTGGAAATGAAGTTTGCATCTTGTGTTTTCCCTTCATAATCAACTATCTTCAAAAACATTGGCCCTTTAGGGCACATTGCAATGACTTTTATCAAAGGTTGGTTTATGCAATCTTTCCAGCCATAAAAAATAATAAACATTTCTGTTTCAGCCCATGAATCCTTGGTTGGTTTTAGTGACGTCTCTACATTTTTTTTCTTTTGCTAAAAGGTAGTGCACACCTTTTTGTACCTAGGACCCGTGTAATTAGAGGATGTTTGAGTAATTGCTGTTACCATTTCCCAACAATTATGGTGATCTCGCTAGAAATGTTTAAGAAGAGCATTGATGTAAATCCAACATATAATGTATTCATTTGCATTGCTCCTCGCCTCATGTTAAAACGCCTTCTCTAATGGGCCTCTTTTGCAGGAAGAAAGAGAGGGATCTTCTTCTTGGATAGATGGTGTTTCCAAGAAAGGATTTGGGGCAGCCACCAATGAAGAGTGGACCTTGTAGTGTAGGTGGCCTTTGTTAGTTTTAGATCAGATTTAACAGAAAGCAGAAAAATAAACATAGAGCAATGAACACCAAATTTACCTTGGGAAAACCCTCCTCTTGAGGGAGAAAAACCTAGCAAGATAATCTCTTATAAATCAGAATAAATAAGTGCAAAAATAGCACTCAAAGTCTGGCCCTAGAAAGGCCGAATCTCATACAATGAATTTGCACTTGAAGATAGTGCAATTTCCTTGAATACACAAAATATTAAATCACTTCTCCTTCCAGCGAATCTGCTGCTCTTGAAAGTAGACCTGCTGCTGAAGGAATATTAACTTGGAATGGATTGAATTGATGTTTAATGTGGAGACACCACCTCCTTTATATAGCAAGCTAGGTGACGTTTCTTCTAGGGCCGACCTAGAAAGTATAATATTTGTTTTACAAAAAGAAAGGCCGACTTGCCTTTGATTAATTTCTCTTAGGGAAATACCTCTCGACACTACAAAATACTAACACTCCCTCTTAGCTAGGCAGGTATTCTCAAATATCCTCGTCATGGAGTCTCTCAACATGACGTCCAAAATGGCTACACCCAATTGTGGAAAACACAACTCAGTCTCAGAGATGTGATCTTGTACCTCATATTTCTCAGTCTCAGAGAAATATACACTAGAAGGGCTTTCACCTCATATTTCTCCGTCTCAGAGAAATATACACTACAAGGGCTTTCACCTCATATTTCTCCGTTTCAGAGAAATATACATTACAACAAATCTTAATGATGCTATGACTCCCTCTGGGGCTCCAAGTACCCGCATCAACTTCTTGACCTCCTCGCCCAAGATTACCTGCAATGCTTGCTTTAGAGGAATGGTTTCCAACGCACACCTCCAACACTACTGACTTGTGAGAGTCTAGGACTGTCCTCCTTGATCTCATCCCAAATCACCCTATTTTGAATAGGTTTGCGGTGCTACCAAAATAAGGTTGACTGACTTGTGCAATTCCGTTCTCTGCAGTTGAAGAGGCCTTCCAAAAACTTGACCTTGTAACATTTCAACCCACTTAGCTGACACCTTCACTTCTTCTCAGTGAGTCACTTTAGTTCCTCGAGTCATACGACACAAAACTCCCTCTCAATACAGAGATTACAAAAAATCCGCTAGAAGTGAACTTCCCTTCATTGATTGATCTCAGAACCTTAATCCTCTTCCCGGACATGATCTCAACTTGTGCCTTGAATTCTCGGAATTTAACTCCCTCTGAACGGCAGGAGTGTAATCGAGGGATGAGTCCATATCCATTTGCTCCTCGATCCATCCTGCATTTTAAAGAGAATAATAATAGTTCATAAAATATCAAACTACCTCAATACAAATTAAGCATGTAGTCTTCTAGCAAATATCATTAGATAGAACAATTAAAGGAATGATACATAATAGAACTTATTTTAGAGGAATCAGAATCTCCTTAAATGTTGCACTTAAATCCAATTATAATTGGTTGTAGAATCTGATTGCCATCTCTGATATCTTCTTAATTACAAGCATGTACAGATTGGTTTGTTGATGATAATGTTATTAGCTGCTATCGATAAGAAGGGATTCTTCAAGCTTGTGAAATGAGGCAGGCTGTGTCTGATTATCCCTTAGTTGATTTAATCCTTGTTGAATAATCGCCCAAACTTCCAAATGCTCGATGGCTATCAAGAGTATTCCGGCTTTCAATGCACAAAACAACATATCAATGACTAGTAATCCCATGCATGCAATTGCATCCAGGTTTCATAAATAGAACTGAGTAAGCAACCAACATCTTAATAATTCCTACAACCAACTAGAGTAGCAATCTGTACAGATTCGTTCACAAGCATCATTTGACTTTGTTGCTCAAATAAACTTCACTAGTTGCTTTCCCATCCGCACGACAGATTGATATTGAATTTGGCTTGTGGCCATTCAATATTGGAAAGTTGACTATTTATTCTCCACGCCCACAATATGCTCCAACATCTCCAATATTCGATGACCATCCTTGTAATTTACTTGTATCGAACATTCTTTTAATAGTTGGTTGAGACCTTTAGTAGATACTAACAGTGAAGCAACTTATTTTTCCCACATGAATTTATCATTCACTTCAGATAGCAGCACTGTGATACACAAGTTTGGGAAAATATGATATAGGACGACATTTCAAGATGACTATTCAACGGCCATGCTAATTTATTTGGTAATTGAAACTCTCGACTCATCCATGCAAACTCGTTAATTCCTCCACAAACCCGATATACCTTAGATATCAAAACAAAGCAAGAGCCACATTGGTAGGAAGAATTGTTCAGACATTCATTAAATGAAACGACTTCAAATTTAATTTGTACAACTCTTTGAATATGAATCAATGCCTTTTGTTTAGCCAATCACCCGACTCCTCATACGCATTGACACGACATCAAATAAATGATTTATTCAACAAATTTAAAAGACCATAGTTTATGACCACAAATTCTCCAAATATTACAAGCGCCCCTTTATATATTCTTAGTTAAGAACTAATAGACAACATCTCCATACAAGCAACACAGTTAAGAACTAATAGACGACTCCTTTAATTTCATTTGATACCTTTAGATTTCCGTCTCTTTCAATTTCCAATGTCTGGCTTTCCAAATAGAATAGTCGTGAAATATTCTGTTGCCCGATTGTCTTACATGTAACCACATGTGGTTCCAAATGAACTCTATTCTTTCCTTCAATAAGATGCAGGCCCAAAATAAGAATTGATGATTCTTTAATTTTCGTTCCCTTCTGAATATGATCTCTTAATTATTTGCATTACCAGATTACATGCTACTAAGGCAATCATTCAAAGTTTGATGTGGATGTGAGTCTCCATGGAATAGATGGCTCTTTCTGTATGATGTGGTAGTCTCAAGGCTGACGGCTTCTTCTTTGAAACTACGACTCCCATGCGATTCTTTCTTTAACAAAGAACGAATCAATAGAATCTTAAATGCTGTGCCAGAGTTTGGATGCCACAAAGACTGCTGCGCCCAGACTCTTGAAGAATCATGATTCTTTCCAAAAATGATCATTTGTAAACTCAAAGTGCCAAAATCCTTCAATCGAACGTAGTCACTAAACCTTCTTGCTTGGCCACAATTTCTTCTCAGGGGGGATTTAATCTTGAATAATGAGCTGTATTATATTGCTTAGCCAAATTTGATTAGATCTTTTCTAAACCCGCTCTGATACCATGTTAGTTTTAGATCAGATTTAACTGAAAGCAGAAAAATAAACATAGAACAATGAACATCGAATTTACCATGGGAAAACCCTCCTACTCGAGGAAGAAAACCCCAGCAAGATAATCTCTTACAAAATAAGTAAGTGTAGAAATAGCACTCAAAGTCTGGCCCTAGAAAGGCCAAATCTCATACAATGAATCTGCACTTGAAGATAGTGCGGTTTTCTTGAATACACAAAATATTAAATCACTTCTCCTTGAAGCAAATCTGCTGCTCTTGAAAGTAGACCTGTTGCTGAAGGAATTCAAACTTGGAATAGATTGAATTGATGCTTAATATGGAGACACCTTCTACTTTATATAGCAAGCTAGGTGACCTTTCTTCTAGGGCCGACCTAGAAAGTATAATATTTGTTTACAAAAAGAAAGGCAGACTTGCCTTTGATCAATTTCTCTTAGGGAAATACCTCCCAACGCTACAAAACACTAACACTCCCTCTTAGCTAGGGAGGTATTCTCAAATATCCTCATCATGGAGTCTCTCAACATGATGTCCACAATGGCTACACCCAATCGTGGAAAACACAGCTCAGTCTCAAAGATGTGATCTTGTACAAGGGCTTTCACCTTATATTGCTTGTGGGTCCTGTAAATTGTTAATGGAAAATTTTATTTTAGTTATTAAAAACTAAACATTTATTATAATTAAATTTAATATTATTTATTTTTATTTTTATAATTTTATTTTTTAATATTATCATTTAATAAATTAAAATGTCATATTTTAAAATATTCAATTTAAATTTTAAGCTATTTAAATTAAATTTAACTAATATGTTAAAATTTAACATATTTATAATGTTTTATTTTAAAATTTAATATATGTTATAAACTATAAATTAAATTTTATTAAATCATCTTTTTATAAGGATTTCAAATCTATTTAGCAATGTTAAACTATTTTGACAATTTTGTGGATAGATTACTTGTATTTTTAAAAA
This sequence comes from Sequoia sempervirens, assembly GCA_007258455.2. Classification (NCBI taxonomy): domain Eukaryota; kingdom Viridiplantae; phylum Streptophyta; class Pinopsida; order Cupressales; family Cupressaceae; genus Sequoia; species Sequoia sempervirens. The sequence continues at coordinate 201,864,676 of VDFB02193867.1, forward strand.
AATGAATTTATAGAAGGCGAATGTAATGCCGAATTTTTTTTTGAATTTTTTCCTTGTGGAACTTTATTCAAATTTCAATATTGCCGAACTCGAATTCGAATTTGAACCTTGTGACTTAGGTTACGACTCTTCATCACTGCATTTGGAGAACAATAATTTCATTTTAAATAAGTTAATTTGTTAGTGCTGCTGTCTATTATGTGTAATCAGTCCTAATAGTTCCTTTCCTTTCCTTCTAGATCTACCTTCCTTATATGCCTTATATTGCTCAAGGGACACAACTCTTCATATGTTGGTTGACCATTCTTGACAACTTAATCTTTATTTAATGCCAGTTTGGTGTAATATTAATTATCTTTATTGATTTCTTTTGAAACATAGGCTGCAGACATTTAGGAATAAAACGGGACATTATAATAGCCATTCAATAACAATGCCCTTCATATCAATACCAGTTAAAGTTAACTATCACTAAGAACATCAGTACGACAGTAATATCAAGCATGAATTGGTAATTGTTGTTACCCATTTAACTGGTAAAACATGACATATTGCATTGCATACTGAGTTAAAAAAAATTAGGAAGAAAATAGATGCACTTTTTATGCATGGTACTATTCAACTTTTCTCTAGTACAAGGAAACAAAGAAGCCTCATAATCTGGAACCAGCAGCACATAGAAAGGTTCCTCACAAATGAAATTATTTTTTATAAAAATTTGAAATATGTCCATCTATCCAGTGTATTTGTGGCTTCGTTTATAGGCTGTAACTCCCGAATTGAATTTACAGGATACAGGGAAATGAATAACAAAATGTACTTGGATTCTCTTGCTGTCTCCACTAGTTTGCAATCCATCTGCCATAAATGAGATCCAACACCACAGACCACAGTACTAACAAATTATATGTTTCATTCGCTCATTAGATGTGAAAATTTGTGAAACAAAATTCAAGAAAAAAAAATCCAAAACCACATTGAATTTGCATACCAGGGAGTTAATGATTTGCATCATTTTAATGGGGCACCAACCATTCACATAAGTGAAGGAATTGGAGATCTCCAAGGTCTGGTTGGTGAGACAAGTTTTATCAATCAGAAAAAGAGATTAGAATGGGTATCCATAGGCCGTTTATCCATTGAAAAATATTACATTGCATAAGGATGGTCATCTGTAGGAAGCCAACCATCATGACCTTTCACATTCCTCTTCCATTTTGGAAGTCTTATATTTTTTATTTCCCTAATCTTGTAGTTTCTAAATGTGAGGTTGTCTTAAATAAGATGCATGCCTCACACTTTATTAAATATCCGAATGTCAAACTAAAACTAACTTGCTTTGGATCAAATATCCAACAATAAGCACTAATTGTGGCAAAAACGTAAGAGTAGGAAAAGGATTCCTATTTGGAAGGAGTGGTATTAATCTTTCATATAATGCTTCTACTTTGAAAGGTGTCAGAGAAAATATCTGCAGAAGACACTCTAAATAACATGTTACTTGTTTGATGTCACCTAGCAGCAGGAAATATTTGAAATAGATCTTGTTCTCTGTTTTTTTGGAAATGTTAAATTGAAAAATCAACAAATTTTATGAAAACAGAAAACAAGGAATAATTTATACATTTTGATTGGGTGATATTTTTATTGTTACTTGGAACATCAAACTGATTAATAAGAAAAGTCCTCATACAGTAGTTCTGTTTTATAGCTAAAAGAACTTGTTTGTGGTCTACTTAGTTTATCAGTCACGATTTCAGTTCTTTATTCTATTTGATTCCATAAGTTGGTGAGACAATATTTTTTGTACCATATGATAAATTTTCCATCCTTCTCATCTATTCCAAGTGCCTATCTGTGACAAAAAATTGATTCACTATGGACTTACACTTTTGCATTGGAGTTTACTTGATTTTACTTTCCAAAGGTTGGTTCATTATAATTGAAAATTTAAATAAAATCACAAAGACAATAAGCGGGCATGATAGCATGCGTGAGGCTACTACACAGTCATCCAATTGCAAGAAAATATATTTAAGTGCAATAAGCATACAAAATGAATGGCCACAGTGTGTTTTGCACTAGTGTAAAAGTACTTTTCATTACCATAAATTGGATTACAGGGAGTTGTCCTACACATATTTTTGCTATGTGATTTTACTTTTCCAAATTGCTGTCTGTGCATCTGCGGGTATGCTGTCACAAATGTGGGTTTACATTATAATGTTGCAAATTAGGTTGTTTCTTCAACTTAATAATTTGTTTGGTTAAGTTGTAATGTTGGTTGCATAATTTGCAGGCATGGTACTCTGTCTTACATGGAATTTAGTTGCTGTGACTACAGCTTGGATAAAAGGATATGGTAATTTATCTAGAATTTTGTAATATGTCCAGTTTGTTTTTATTTATTTCAATGATCATATCCATTTGTGTTTGTTATCTTTAATGTACATAATGGTCTTTTGTGCATTTAAAAACTGATCAAATTTTATCAATTTTAGAGGTAAAAATCTGGTTGCTTGCTATGATCTATGCTCTTGCCGGCTGCCCTGGGTCTTATGTTTTATGGTACAGACCTCTATATCGGGCCATGAGGTAAATTTTTGTATATAATATAAATGCATACTTTAGAAATGATTTTGATGCAAAATTAGAGGTAAGCATGATTATTATATAAAAATAAACAAATAATATGTTGAAAATTATGAATTTTTTCTTTTTCTTATTTCTCTTTCGAATTTGCAGTACTGAAAGTGCTTTCAGATTTGGCTGGTTTTTCTTAATGTACCTGGTAATGTTATCTACTACACAATGTCTGTTTCATTTTGAATGTCCCTGGACGGTTGACTGTCTCTTTTTCTAGGCTAATCAGGTTTAATTTTGCATTTCTATGGCAGATTCACATAGGCTTCTGCATAATTGCTGCTGTAGCCCCTCCAATTGTCTTCAAGGGGAAGTCATTAGCGTAAGTACAATTCTATCATTTTTAAGATAATAATGAATCATTATTAAACCATAGGAAAATACACAATTTTTTGACTTTCACATTAGCATCAAATCTAATATCTAGATCCAGACATAGTATTAATAATTAAAAGAATTTGAAGATAATTGTCTTCACAGTGACCCTCAAAGACCTTTATTGGTCAATTTGTATGGATAAATTACTACTATGCGTTATGTTGATGTCTGATAACTAGGAGATTATGAAGATATAACTTTGATGGACTGTGGAAGAGTTTTTCATTGTAAAATCCACCCAATCAAGGCTAAAATCAATATTGCAAGGAAATACGAGGACACATCCCCTACTCTTTTGCCCCCCGTACCTGTACCGTGGATGTCTTGGGGATGGAGGATGCCTAGGGGATGGCTGGCAGCCGTCCCCAAAAAGTTCCCTTTTTTTCGAAATGTCCCTGATTGGTGGGGACGTCTCAAAGACGGCAAGGGGACGACCCGCCATCCCGGGAACAGCCAGCCGTCCCCTTTTTTCCAGCAAGTTTTTACAAAGAAAAAAAAATTTGAAATTAAAAATGCTTATTTTTTTATTGTTTCTAAGTGAACCCCACACCCTCCCAAGCCTAAAATGAAACATGAAATTTGCTTTCAAAGCCATTTGAGTTAATTTTTAAATTCCAAAAAAAAATTGCAGCTAAGAGGCAAGTAAGCAAGAGAAAAATTGGCAGTGACACAGACTCTGAATCTGATTTTGATGCAATGTTGGCAAATGTCAAGTAGAGGCAGCCATCATACTTTCTGTTACATTTGTAGTACAAACTTGTAGACTTTTGGGCATTTTATTATTTTATATCATATGCACATTGACTATTTGACATGAATTATGGTCCATGGAAGCAATTAGGTAGCTTTAGTATTAATTTGTTTGATAATTCGATTCTATGGTGCATATGTCAATACGATTGGTGATTACATTTGCAACTTTATGAATGTTCATTGTTATACTTATGATTATCATTACTCATATGAATATCTGAAATTTCCCTATATTTTTAAAATCTCTCTCTCTCTCTCTCTCTCTCTCTATATATATATATATATAGCCGCCCCCCTCCCCTAAAATCCCCTCAAAAAATTACCGTCCCAAAAACTCGTCCCGCCGTCCCCCTGTACCAGAAACTTGGTGGAACATAGCAATATTGCTTGTTATATGAAATTTCATTCTTTAATGAAGACTATCTTAGAAATATTCAGTATATCTTAGATAGGAATTTGAAGATATGGTGTCTGAATAACAGTGATGAGGTCTAAAGGGGTTTTCATGGCCATAAATAACAATCATTTAGTAACCCGAGTAAGTAGCTTGTCTTCACATTTTAATTTAAAAATAAAGTAGGCAAATTCAAAACATAGCATAATTCTGATAAAAGTTGGACTTTAAAACAGCAGTCAATGGTGATGAAGTTAAATTTTTTTGCAAGTTTCTATGTTTTTGCATGTTAATTCTTCAGGTATTCAGTTATGCATTTCTTATATTCGTAAACTTTATGTTTTTTAAGTCTATGTTGATGATTTAGTGTTCTTTTGGAAATAACTCCTACTTCTTTTTTTCACCAATGCTTCAGATCACAATTTAGCTATTTTACACCAAATTTCTGGGATGGGAAGGGAAGGGTTGGGAGAACATGTTTCTGGAATGGTTTTTTTAAGGTGATTTTAGGGGACGACAGCAAATGGCAAGGGGGATGACCATATAAAAAATAGGGAAAAAAATATAGGGAAATTTCAAATATTCATATGATAATGTTGATAAGGCATTCATCATATGCATTATAGATCCTTAATAATTAATAGTAATACACAACATTAGAGTTTAACTGAGAGCTCACATAACAATTGAACAAATTTGATCAGGATTCATTTTCTTTCTTTTCTTCTTTTTTAAATCTTCAATTTGATTATGAAGGTCCAAGCATTTTGAAATCTACTTGGTTATTTTTGATTGTAAGCACCCAATGCCTAACATTGTCAAATACGAGTCTTAATTTGAGCATCCACTCACTCAGATAGTTCTTAAGCTATTTCTTTGGAAAATAACTTCGGCCTCTGTCCCGGCATTTCTCCTGTCCTTTGTGCCAATAGGGTTTGGAATCATGTATTCAGTAATTTTACCAGAAGAACTACATTTCATAGCTTGAGCATCCCATTCAAAATTCAATTGAGTTGAAATCAAAAGCCACCGATGAATTTCATGTTGACCAAATTACATTCCCAAGTACTCATGCAATCCTGCTTTAGGGACAGCAGTAAAGTGACTGTCAGATAGATGCATTTCTTCAAAAGGATCTCGATTGGTATCTTTATCCATCTTCTCTCTATTGAGCCAAAAATGGTTGATGAAAAATCAAAGAATTGTGTAGTTAGTTATATGCAATTATCTTTCTGCACTGAAACCTTCCCAACCATGTTTTCTTTAGTGTTACATTTGTCTCCATTTTCTTTCTTCTAGCAATAGAGATATGAAATCTTGAGGCCAGCCAAACCTCTAAAGCATTTGCTGGAAGCCATATGAGGCTTAGTCAGGGAGGCTGGAAAGTTAGATTGGATGTCTATAACAGTAACCTGTACCGCTAAGGTGTATGGTCAAGAGACTTAACATTGACAGTAAACATGAAGAAAATCTGCTAGAGATATTCTCAGTTGCAGACAAAATCTAAATTAAAAACATAGAGATGAAGCAATTCAACCACAAATTTAAGGATTCCTTATCCACCCTATACACCTCAGTAGGATATTGAAAGCATCCTCCAATTTGATGAATCATATTTCTTCGTCACATCATCAACAACCACAGCCAATTAGACATTTCTTAAGTAATATCTAGAGTCCAGTAAAATTTGATAGTGAGAGGGAGGCAATCTCACTTGAACTAAGGCTTAAGTACCCAAAATTACCAGACACCTTGAAGGTATCTATTAATTAGGTTTTCAGAACAGAAGATTAAAATAATTATTATTTCGTTTTGGACTTTTTTTTTCTTTTTTGGCTGATTTGTTGGGGGGATAATTGGTCATCCCCAGGACAGTTGGGGTGTCAGAGATATCACAAGTTGTCTCAGGGATGTCTGACCATCCCCCTGTCCTGGGAACATTTCTGAGACAGCTAGGGTATTCTTAATAGTAATTGGGGATGGCTTGGGGATGTTTTCAAGGTGCCCTTGTGTCCTCGATATGGGTACAGCAAAAAATGATGGGTATACATCCTTGGGGAACTTAGCAATTTACAATCCCTCATCAGGAGGTACTTTATTTTCATTTACAGTTTGGTGAACTTGATATGCTTACAGTTCCACCTTCAACACATAAAACAAACAATAACATAAGCACACAAACAAATAAACAACATTCAATATTCTCATGTCTCTCTTAACCATTTCATAAACACACCTCTACCTCCTAAACCTCACTCCTCATACACACCCTCTCCTTCTAACCTCTCCTTTCCCTCTTCTTACCATCCTTAACACATTCTTTTCTCACATCTACTTTTTCTCTTCAACCGTCACCAACCACCTCTCCCCTTATTGTCGTTTCCTCTGCTTCCTACTTACCCCTTACTTGTCTAGCTCCTTTACTTTTGCCCATCTAGTTCTAACATTAATTCAAACCACATTGTTTACCTTTAGGTGATTATAACATTTTTATAAAATTCAACACCTTTGATTGCCTACTTGATTCTAAAAAGTAGCAAATACTTACATTTGTACTTCACATTTTGTTTCTTATGCAAAACAAAGCTAGATTTAAATTTGAGATCTAATGGTAGAGCCACAGAATACTATCATAACCAAATCACTTGTGATTGTACAAGTAACAGTAGAACTGTTCATGCTGCACTCTCATTCTTCTTGTGCCTATGCTTTTACCTTTCATGTAAGCTGCATAGACAGGCCATTATGAAGACACTTAGACACAAGCCGAAGATAATCTAATTGCCTGTGCACATTTATAAGTTAACTTGAATCAGAAAGGCAAGGCAGCTATTGTCTGAGGAGCAAGGAAGACATTGTACAAATGAAGAAGTTGAGGAGGTAGTGGGACTACCCATAACAAAAAAGTGATTGGTGTAGGTAGATCTAATAGCTCAGTAGTAATAGGAATGTCTAATTTGAATCTAAACATGTCTTAGAGTGCAATATGATGATTATGTGGAAGCAGCGTCTGGGAGCAACAACCAACAGCTAATACCGCACTTTCCCTTTCATTCCATGCCTACACCACAGTAAAAACCTATACATACAAACAAACTAACAAATGATTATTGTACGTATCCTAAAGACACTTAACCTAGAGACACTGGAATGATTTAATATTGGTAACGATTTTGTTCAGTCTAATTGTTTTATTTTGCCCTTCCAGATGAGGGGTAGGGTGGATAACTTAGGAATTGCTGGTTGCTCATTTGTAAAATAGCAATGATCAGTGGTTGTGAATGGGAAAATTCTATCATTGCTTCTGAAACAAATTAATTGCTTTCATCTTCAAATTTTTTTAATTGGCTAGTGGCTAGAAAGTATTTGCAACGTTAGGGATATGAATGTGAACATCTTTCCACAGCAGGAATGCAAATGCTCTTGTGTATGATATGGACCAGGGCTTGGGCAATTGTAAATGTTTTTATTCCCTTATATATAATATCACTTCTATCAAAAAAATAAATCAAGGGCTTTTGCAATGTTCTGAATATCTACTTGAACTTGGATCAATTCTCACATTTTTTAATTGCAATGTAACAGGGGTATCTTATCAGCTATTGATATCTTTCAGAATCATGTTTTAACTGGGGTAAGCATTTTTGTAATATTTTATGTTTGACTATTTCATTGTTAACCAATCTAGTTAATTGCAAGTAAGCTATCTAATACAATATTTGTATTTTTGCATTTCACAGATATTTTACCTTGTTGGATTTGGGTTATTTTGTTTAGAAACGCTTCTAAGTTTTTGGGTCATTCAGGTAAGATAAGATTGTTCTTTCTTGATCCACTATTTACTTTTACATGATATGTGGAAAAGCCGTCATGAATTGTAGTGAAGGTAACTTTGAATGCAAATGTCATCTGTACGTTCTGGCAATCTGGTTTCTTAAGCTAATAATACATTTTTACTTGATCATGTCGTGTTGAGTCCTTGACAAGTATTAATAATATAATATGTATCAGTTCATGCATTGACCATTGCCTTTATTTCACAATGTTCCATTATAGAAGAGGAATGTTTTTGAAACACTGTAACAAGTTTATTTGTTAACACTTTATTTCCTTTTAACTACAGCAAGTCTATACATACTTTAGAGGATCAGGGCAAGCAGCAGAGATAAAGCGCGAAGCGGCACGAGGTGCTATGAGGAATGCTCTTTAAAATCTTCATTGAAATACCTGTACCTATTCTTATGTTCTTGACACACTGTCCTCATGCAAAGTTCTTGATGATGGATGTATGCCAGCATTAATGTATTATCCCCTAAAAATTGTTCTAGAACATCGTACAGCTGTAGATGAGTGTAGATGGTGTAAAATTCCAATGTTTTGCTTCTTGCACCAGAGGATAACTGTCATGATCTTTGGTAACTCAGTTAGCGCTATTGGTGTTATATGGCGTGCTTCATGTTATTCATGACAGTTTTATGTACTGTCCGAACTCTGATACATCTCATCATTGTACTAGCGCATTAACTTGCATTTTTTGGCCGTCCCTTTCAATTTAGTTTATTTTAATTCTCCTTTTCACCATTTTGAATAATCAAGTCAATTCACATGGGTATGTTCAATATATGATCTACTTAGAAATTGATAATTACGGAGGAGTTGACGGGAGGTTTTGTGTTTCTTCTATGTAACATCCCTCATTTTTAATCTCTTGTTATATTTGACTGAGATTCAATATTATTCTATTCTGTGGTAATTTGGATGTGGATTATTGCTTTGATAATTGAGTAAGATTATCCATTTAATGCATCTATTTACAAATTGTGGTCACAATGCTATTGATTAATTGGTATGGTTAATTATTTTAATGGTGATTATATTTTTATTATTTAGTCTAACAATGCAACTGAGGATTTGTGGTGAGATTATATCGTGCAGTAGCTACAGGAACTGAAAAAGATGACCGACGAACTGTTGCTGAAGTAATTTGACATGATTGAATTGTGTGGACAATAAATTAATAATGAATTAAATTATGATAATTAGTTAATTAAAAAATAATAATCTATGGTGAATCAATTATATAGTGCTTAGAGTTTATTTATTTTATTTTATCTAGTTCTAATATTCAATCCCTATTTAGAAAAAACATATAGTGCATTTAGTAATGTTAATTATTTTAATCAAGATTGATTTGAATGTCCATAATTGGAATTTGTACAGTAGACAATTTTAATTTCATTTTAGAAAATGAAAACAAAAGATTTTTTAATCTTTAATTATGTTAAATTTTAATATTATAAAATTAGAGAACATAATAATTTATTATGAGATATTTTCTTAGGGGTGTGCATGGATAAAAAGGTAATTTAAAAATAAGTTTTTATTTTAATTTGAGAATAAATCATTGTTTTGAAATTTTATTCTTCCAAAATAAAGAGAAAATAAAAGAAAAAATCCTAGCAGTTATAGGTTGCAGACTTGAGTTATGGATTATTGTTTTGTTAAATTCAAGAATTGATTTGGAATAGTGTGGATCTTAATAAGAGAACGACTTTAACAAATTTAGATTCACGACTGTGAAAGAGATGTTATCTGTTTTGAATAGTTGTATCCTTTTTAAAAAGAAAACAATAGAAAAATTGAACATTCATTGGAATAGGAGCCAGAAAAGATCAAGGTTTTGGTGGGTACACAAACACAATGATTTAGCAAATTCATTGAATTCATTTCTGTTTAAATCTAGTTTTAAATCTCGAAAAAACTTGAGAATACTTGTAGAGAAAGAAACCTAAGAGAATTAGGATCATGGATTTAGTTGTTTCTTCAATGTTGACTTAGGAATGTAATACGGAAATTAAAGAAATTTAATTAATTATTTAGCGGTATATCTTTTAGTGTTTGAAACTATATGAATTTGGGTTGGAAAGAATGAATGAATGAATGCTTTTAATTACGTCCACGAGACCAGCTGGCCTATGGGACCCCAAAACAGAACTGAAACCACAAATTGATACAAACCGAGCACCCGCCGACCTCACCGAGTACTTATGTTTCCCTTTAACTCTTTACTAATTTTGTTTCTTCTGCTGTGTATTTTGATCAAGTAACCTGCCGTTTCAACGATCTTTTCCTCTTCGAACAAATCCTCTAACGATTTGACTTTAAACAGATCCAAGTAACTACACCTAATGTCCTCGTACGCTTTACACTGCATGATGTAATGCCATTCTGTTTCCACCAAACCCGAAGAGCAGAAACAACAAATCCTATCAGCCCATGCCTCCTTGGGTGTTGTCCATCTCCCCGTTTCACATCTCAAACGATGAGAGCTAGTTCTCAGCTGGGCTATCAACATTTTAGCCTTCCACTCTATATCTGCCCCCACGTAATACTTTTGCCCGTGATCACAAGTGTGGTTAAAGTGCAAAACATAATATTCCCTTTTTCTACTAAGTTGTTTTGACCACAAGATTTGTTTGGCTTTCTCCTTCACAAACCTTTTAATTTCTACATTGGTGTTTGGACACTCTTGCATGCTTATCCCCCATTTTTCCATCCACTTGGTATTTTGCCTCATCCACGTGCTCTTCCTTCTAGTTAAGTTTTCTTCCACCACAATTTTGGGCCACCGGTGTTCCCCCATATTCTCAATTCTCTTCAAATAACCTAATAAACGGATTAATGCTGCCATTTCCATTGGGAAAGCCCCCGCTTCAGCTAGGACAATCTCATACGGGACTGTACTTTTTATTTTAAAACTGCTGGTGATTAGATGCTTTTGTAATCTTTCTATTTGCCTCCATTTTAGAGCTGAAGTGTTGCAGCCCCAAACTTCACAGCCGTATAATACTACTGGAGTGACAAGCAGCCCAAATAATTTCTTCTTTGTTTTCCAGTCCCATAGCTCAGCTGATCTGCATCTATTTTGAAGCAAGTATAGGGCTTTCCAGCCCCCTTGGATCCTTTTTGCCCTACAAGTCTCCCAACTGAGATTGCTGCAAAAATCGAGACCCAAATATTTGTATTCATTTACCACTTGCAAAGAGCTTCCCTCAAATATAAAGTTCAATTGTTTCTTAGCTCTTTTCAGCGTAAAAATCATGACCTTGGTTTTGCTGATGTTCACTTGCATCCCTACATCCCGACAAAACAACTCTAAGGCTTTTAGATGTTCTTGAAGACCATTCTCTGAATTTGCCATTAAGGTAAGATCATCTGCGTATAGCAACAATTTAACCACATAAGTGGCTAAGAACACTCCATCGCCCCCCCTCTTGTCTAACCATTCTTCTAACTTGTCTATGTACAGCCCAAATAAAGTGGGAGATAAAGGGCAGCCTTGCTTGACCCCAATGTCACTCCCAAAACACTCTGAAAGACCCGCCTTTGTTCTGATTTTGGCGTGGACCTGATCATAAAGCCTATGAACAGCAGCCCTATACTTTTCCGGAATTCCAAGTTGCTCCATTCTGTCCCAAAGTTTGCTTCTAGGGACTGTGTCAAAAGCCTTTTTGAAGTCAACAAAACAGCAAAAAACCTCATTACCTTGTTTATCCCAAACTTTTTCTACCATATGTCTGAGAGTGATGCAATGATCAATTGTAGAATGCTTTGGAATGAATTAGGAACATTTTTGTTATGCTTTTTCAATCAAAAGAAGACTTGGATCTTTGGGGAATCTTTGTTCAACAAATTTATGAATTGTTTATTACGCCGAGTATTCAGTTGTAGAGGGAAGAATGTTTATCCAAAAATAAACATTCAGAGTCTCGCTGGCTGTCATGCTGAGAAACATCTTTAAATAATATAGAGTTAACTGCAAAAATAAAAATAGTTAAATGCAGAAGGCAGCGTAAAAATTCATAAAATCTATTTAAAACAATAATGTAACGGACACGCACAGGTCTGCAAGAAGCCTGCAAAAATAAAAATGGTTAAATGCTGACGGTGGCAGGGGAAGGCGTTACATATTTTCAGCGTTGAGGAGTGTAAAAATAGGAACAATCCTGTCACGAGAATCTAATGCAAGCAACATTAATAGTCGCATAAGTATTTTTATGAGAGTAGAAGACGCCATATTTTTCTTTTGAACAGCAACAAGCGCACTTCACTTTCAGCAGAGCGCCGAGGTAACGTCTCAATTTTCTATGCTATGTGGCGTTTGATGTGTTTGAAATTTCTAAGCTTATAGGATCCATAATGAACGGGGCCCTTTCCAGCATAATCAGGTTTCCTGTTCAGTCGTTCGTGTTTCCGAAGGTGGTCTGCAATACATGAAATCAGATCTTTGCTCTTCTGTTTTAGTTCCTATGCTCACAAGATGTATTGCATTAGGTCTTTGAAATAAGATATTTGCATTGTGAAGAAGATTTTGTTTTGTTTAGTTTTCTGTGTAACGCAGGTTCGACACACCTCAAAATTGAAGGAAAAAAATCTCAAATTTATGGAAAATTTCCCCGACATAATCATGTTATGGTTTGTTCATTTTTTTTTTAAAACTTATTTCTTCTTCATTTGGTGAATTCCTTTGTTGTCCCTAACCGTAGGCCGAGTTGCCCTGACTGAGGGGTGACTCTTCCATCAAATTCAGTCTGTACTTTCTCCAGTCCACCATTGTGGCATGTCACTCTGTGTGTTTGACTCTACTTAAGTTTCTTTACTCATGCATATTCTATTTTTGCCTAATTTTTTTAATATCATCTCTTAGTTTTTCAAATAGGGAGGATCTATAAAAACTGTTCTATTTATGTTGCCACATTTTCTATCAGAAAAATAAAAAAATGAGACGAGTGATTATGTTATCAACTTTCATTGGAATTTGTTTTGTTTTAATCTTTCAAGATATTTGAACTCAGCATTTTGTATCTGAATTTGACTAATGCAGTCAAGATTGGAGAAAAACAACCTTCTTCTGCATTTCCTGATTGCTTCATTTCCGCCAATCTAACAAGATGACATTCATCTCTTGTTTCATGACGATCTCTATGCCAAACTTTTCTGTCTAATATTTATTTTTTATTTTTTACTGTCCATAGTAGCAGAAATCTCTCTTTTTTTTTAAGGTACCTAGGTTTAAGATACCGACTGCAGATAGTGTTAATTAACCAAAATGTGGAAGTAAAAAAATGACATGAATTTCAAAAATCAAATTTAATCAACTGCTTTTCTAGCCATAGGAAGATCTCCCTTCCTCAGTTCCAAGCATGTTCATTGAGAGAAAGGTCGCAATTATACAAGCTGGTGCCTTTCATCATTTATAGATCACTCTTTCTTCCCTAATAATTTTCCTCTACTTGATTCAAACACGAGAAGGCACTACTAAGTACACATTGATACAACTTTCTATTTGCTTAAATCTTTCCATCTTCCGAGTTGAAAGTTTTACAACTTCTAATGAAGAGCAATAGTCCTCTGATATTAGCTTAAATGACATGGAGGGGAAATGATGATTATGAACCATCGTGTCCAACTTAATTGCTCTCATTGTTGTCACTCGTCTTGCAAGAGGAGCTGTGTAATCTGCAGTTTTCCTTATGCGTTTTGTGTTTCACCCTTTAGCTATCCCGCTGGACCTCATTTTTCTTATTAGCCTTGTTAACCCTCATCTCAAGGCCTTTTCTATTCCTTATTGCAGGAGACATAAAACGCAATGTTTGCACTTCTTCAATACCAACTCTGAAAACAAAAGCAAATGTTGCAAAGAATGATTTTCCTTGAGAAAAGTGGATGCAAATTTATTCAAACCCTAATGAAATCCTTGTTATGCGCTTGAATTGAATTGAAGGTTTTTTAATTGCGTCCACGAGGCCAAACAGCCTATGGGACCCACAGATCAGCAACAAGACGGAACAACTCCCAAAACAGAAACCACCGCCCAGCAGTTACTTGATCTGCCTTTCCTTTTGTAATTTGGATCTTCTGCTATGTATTTTTACCAAGTAATCAGCACTTTTCAATAAACTCTCTGCTTGATGTGCACAAGTTGGAGAATTTTTTGATTTTTGTTTTGTGTGCAGTAAAAAGGTAAGAAGATGCATTTTAAATTGGCTGCAGCTTCTCTTTCACCAAATGCCCTTCTTCTATACTGATGATAGAAATTAAAATAACAGTTTAAATCAAAGATATAGGGAAATGAAAAATAGGGAAGAATGTGGCTCTCAAAACTTGCTTTTAACTACAATAGAAACAAATTACCAATTTAAATTATATATGTATCTTTTTTTATTACTTTATTTGATAATGTGGAATTAATTTGCAAGATGAAACTATATACCAAAAGAATTATTTGTATTTGTATTGTATATGAGATGATGTTAATTACATAACATTATATTTTTTAAATGAAGAGTATTAAAATCTATAGAAAAAGTGAAAATACATTAATTTTGAATTATTTTATTTATTTAAGAAATTTTATTTTATCCAGCTTTTTATTTATTGTTGATAATTATTTATGTGATTTTTTAATGAATCTTATAGGTTTCTATTTTATTTTTTCTCTTTTTGCATGTAAATCATTTCATATTCTAAAATTAAACTAAATTTTAATTAAAAAAAAAAAAATCAGATATTTTGAAGTACAAAAGCTTTTGATTTATGTCTTTTTAATAGGTTAGCAAGTAAATAAATCTCTATTTCTAGATTTTTTTTAGTTCAATTGAATTGTATTGAGATTTAAATTTGAATGAATCAAATCATCATAATATTTTCAAAACAAAAAAAGAATGATCTCTTAAAAATAAACTTGAAAAAGACATATTACACCCATTTTTCTCTAATATTTTTTAAATATAAGAAATGGAAATAATCTCAAATTGCTACTTTTGAATCGTTCCACCCATTCTTTAATAAATTTTTTACATATAGACTAATATATATATAAACATTGAATCTATATTAATTGCTTGAAATTTAAGTATATTTTTGGAAAAAACCTTCAAAATTCTATAATTGCATGCTTTGAGGTTGTGTATTGTAAGGTTCTATGCCTCCTACCATACCTAATTAGAAACTAAATAGCCATTTGAAACCATTTTTTTTTATATTAAAGATAGTTTAAACACATTTTTACACAGCGGCTGTTTGCTGTTACAACAGACTGGTGTTATATAGTAACCGCTATATGCACACCCTTACAACATAAAGCCAAGTATCAACCTTGCTGCATGCTAAACATGGATTACAAGGATTAAATTGTACAGAATTTAATAATATACAGTCATAACAAATGCTGCTGGATCAAAAGGAAAGAAATATAGAGCTTGATAAACATGTATAATGTTATAAACAGGTTCATCAATTTCTAGAACTGGCTTTGTAAGCATCCACTTAAGCTTGACTGCCGAGGTGCCTTCCCCTGAGTCTAGCGCGCACCTCTGTTGCCACGTTAAAAACCCTCTGAAACTCATTAATAGCTGTTAAGAAGATATCATGCCCACATCTGTCTTCAGCCTTGTTGATCCTTCTCGATCCATCACAGTCAGGATTGCCGAATTTGGGTAGCAAAACCTCAATGTGCAGCGAAACCTGCAAAACAACACGCATAAATGTGAGTCTTTTAGCAGACTCAGTAAGGGATCTCCTAGTGCCTTTGAATTTTTCATCATTCCTAGCTTTCCAGTTATGCCACATAATCTCCGTAGTCAGTAAAATCCAAAAAACTTTACAACTTTTACTCATTTTCATATCACAGATTAACACATCTTTCCAAACCAACTTATCATTAGTATCCCAAATTTTAATATTACAACATAAAATTTTCCACATTTCTTTAGCATAATGACAATAAAAAAGGATGTGCTTTACCGATTCCAGAGTCTTACAAATATTGCAGATATCAATATCCTCACAAATGCTTTTAAAAGGAAATCTTTGAAGCAACACTAACCATCTGAAGCAGGATTTCTTTGGCTCGAGACGACTGCACCAAACATCCGTCAGTATTGTTTGCCAATCTTTTTTATCTAAGTTTACATTCCAACAACTATTCAGATGCTCAAAAATAGTGTTGACACAGGTCAGCGCTTTGTAGATATCCTTTGCTTTCAGCTTGGAGATAAGATTCCCGTCCTTCCAAACAATATCCCTGGTTAGATCAAGGGCCCTCCTAGCATCCTGGGGGAAGACAACACCCTTGCAGGCTTCAGTTAAAGTAGAATAAGTCATGTAGTTTGAAGCTGGGAGGTCAAATTCCCTAGCTAAACCAACCCAGCTCTTTATCTTCCCCTCAACCAAAATGTCTCCAAAGGTTTGAATGCCTTTTTGACACCAAGTCTTAGCAGAACAACCCTGCAGTCAAGCGAGGGGTTTATGGTTATGCGACACATTCCACCAAATAGAGCTAAAGCATTGACAGTTAATATTGTCCTTAAGGATTATGTCACTAGACTTGAACTGGGCATTGTGTTTGATTAATTCCCAAGCCTTCCATAGGCTCCTAAAGACCACCGACCCTTTAGGATACATAGAGAATTTACTCATAAGAATGTCACTCAAGGGAAGCTGCTTCCAAGCTTTTGCTTGTTTAGGAACAACCAAGATGATGTTATTTCTAACCAACACCTTCCAGGGCTCATTATCGTCCAAAGCTTTCACAATCCACTTTGCCGCAAGAGATATGCCTTGCAGTCTCAAATCTTTAAGTCCAAGGCCACCTTGCATCTTACCAAGGCAACACCAATCCCAACAAACAACATGCTTTTTCCTTTTCCCTTTCCCATCCGACCAAAGGAAGCTCCTTATCTTTTTCTGAATCTCGTTAACTTGGTAACTACAGAAGAACCACACAAAGGCGAAATAAATACTATAGGATGAGAGTATCTTCTGGAAAACTTGGACTCTTCCAGCAAGGGAAAGATACTGCTTGTTCCAGCTATCAAGCTTTTTCTCAATTTTTCCTTTGATCCAATTCCACATCTCCTTGAGGTTGGGGTTGATAGCAAAGGGGATACCGAGGTATCTCACTTGGAGGTCAAGCCCTCCCCATTGATAATTGAAGTTCTTGAACCAATCCGGTGGTTCTCTCTGCCATCCAAGAGCAATAGATTTGTTATTGTTAACTTTAGCCCTAGAGGCTTTGCAGAGAGTCAATGTTCACCTTGTCTAACTCTGTGAAAAGAGCAGTATCATCAGCAAATTGAACATTAATCAAATCCTTTTCATCAGGAAACCTAATGCCCCTGATCCTAGGAGAAACAGAAGACTCCCTCAGTGAATAGAACAGGGCATCTGAAGCTATTACAAAAAGAGCAGGTGCCAGGGGGCAACCCTGCCGAATTGATCTTTCCAATCTGATTTCCTCAGAAAGTGCTCCATTTACATCAACATGCACATTAGCGTCCTTGAGTAAGACGTCCACCATCTCACAGAACAAGCTTGGAAAACCAAAAGCCTACAGAATACCTCTTAAAAACTCCCACTCAACTCTATCGTAAGCCTTCTCAAAATCTAGAAGAAGCATCGTGACATTCTGCTGATACTCTTTAGCCCATTGCATAGCTTCCCAGCTTGTAAGAAGATTTTCAAGAATGTACCTTCCTTTGATGAAGCCCGTTTGAGTACTGTTGATAAACTTGGGAAGAATGTTGGTCAACCTTAGAGTGAGAACCTTGGCCAACACTTTGTATGACACATTAAGGAGAGTTATCGGCCTCCAATTTTTTATCAGCGTTTTATACCCCCCTTTGGGAAAAAATTTAATAATCCCTTTGTTGATCAAACTACCCAAGGTCCCTCTTTCTAGTGCCTCATCATAAACTTGGAGCAGATCTGCACAAATCCAATCAGAAAAGCATTTGTAGAATTCAACAAGTATGCCGTCATGACCTGGGGATTTATCATTGCACATTGAATCGATGGCTCTGCCAATTTCTTCTTTGCTTATAGCTTCCTGGAGCTTGGCCAAGTCATCTTCAGTAATCTTCTTAGGAATGAGCTTTTGAATTGTGTCCCTTGCCTTAATGCATTCCACAGAGCCCCCCTCTGAGGTAAAGAGATCTTTATAAAAGCATTGAAATTGATTTAGGATCTACCCTTGATTAGTGAGCAACCTTTCCCCATCCTAGATCTGATCAATTTGCTCCTTTATATACTTCTCTTTAAGGTATTTGAAGAAAAATTTGGAGCCCCTATCACCACAAACTAGCCAATTAAGCTTAGCCCTTACTTTCAAACCATTTACCTTGTGAGTTTGGAATTTCCTTAGACCGTCCTTAGCCTTTGCCATCCTTTCCCCCAACAACACATCACTTGGGGTTTCCTGCAACCTTGTTTCAACATCTAGGAGGGATTCTTGCAACTCATTTTCCACCTTTCTGGCATCCAGGGCCCTTTTTTCCAATTGTTTGGAAGAGCTTACGCCAACTACTGACATTAATGTTCCATCTTTCTATGGCGCTCTTCTCTTTTAAGAGACACTTATTGATCTCCTTGAGGGATGAAATAGCATCCCTATAGTCTTCATCTTTTAAAAAATTGGTGTTCAAGATGAACAACACAACCTTTCTTTCCTCTTTCAGCCTACTCTGACAGATCACCAAGTTAGCCTTGATAGGATGATGATCTGAAAGGGTATAAGGATAAACACACACCTTCACCCCCTCTTCATTTGGGATAAAGTTAAAAAATTCCTTATTGGCATAAATTCTGTCAAGCCTGCAATCAATTTTGTTATTGCCATTCTGGGCTTTGCACCAGGAGTACCAAACACCTTTGCAATCATTCTTACCTTTTTCCATCGGATCTACGAGGTTGAGTTTATGCTTCATTCTATGCCAGAAATGTTTTTCGTTTCCTTTCCAAGACATATTAACACCACCCCATTTATCTTCAGCTTGCTCCACCATATTGAAGTCCCCTTCGATAATCCAAGGCACTTCCGGAAGGGTGGCAATCCATTGCCACAACTTTGTCCTATCTCTGTGATCATTGGGAGCATACACAGAACATATTCTGAAGACCAAGTTATCTTTTTTGATAGTTGCCCAGACCACCCTATTGCAGGGAGAAACACCACTTTCCACTACCAGGGGGCCCAATGGTTTTCCATCAGGATAGCAGCCCCTCCCCTCCCCCTTTCATGCAAGGTAGTGAAGAATGCCGCCCCATTCCAAACAAACTTGAGGTTGGTTTCCAGAGTGAAGCCAACCACCTTAGTTTCTTGTAAAAGAACAAAATCTTTCTTTTTAACCAGGTTTAGGAACCGTCTGGTTATGTATTTCCGGTCAGACGACTCAAGTCCCCTGACGTTCCAGGATACACAGTTAATGCTCATCATCAACTAACACAGCATATTCCCCTTCGTCACTCCTAAACTGTTTGAAACATTTAGGCAGTTTTTCTTCAGTTTCCGCCCGCTTAGCTGTGGGCGACTGGATGATCAAGCTTATTTTTTTCCTTTTCCTTTTAGCAACAAGTGGAAGTTTGTCTGATTTTATAGAGTTCTTATTCTTCCTTGGCCTCCCAGGGCTAGGTTTTTGTCTGGGGGTTTGCATAGGCTCCCCTTGAGTGACATTCTCAGTACTTAAATTCTCCACTTCTTCCTTCTGATCGGGGCTTTTATCTCCTTCTTTAACAGGAAGCTCACACACAGAGGAGCTACAAGGATCTTCCCCCTGCTCCATCTCTGACTCCCCATGACCTGGAGGAATCTCAGGAGACTGGAGGATAGGAGGGCCCGAATCGAACATGGGTGTGGTAACCTCAGTCACAGAATTCCCCTCAACAAAGGGCATGCAGGTCTGGCCGAAGGCAATAAATGATCCAACACAGGCATCCTTTATTTCTGTAGTGGTGAAACTGTCCATAAGATTCATGCCCTGCACAGGGTCACCAATACCTCCGCCCACATCTGTAAGCCCATCATTGCACAGATTCTATCTCTCCAAGCTGAGAGCAAAGGGGTTAGTCCCCTGTTTAATTTTGGGCATAGGGCACAACTTGGGGTTAGAGTCTGGACGGAGAATATTTTTTTCAATCCTTTGTCTAATTTCTTTTAAAACCAAATGTTGCACATTCAGTTTTTTAAGAACCTGGGCTTCCCCAAACACTTCCTGCCTGGAGGGCCGACAAGGAGGGCATTTGGAGCCGCCAAGATCACAAGGTTCGCTAACTGAACATAGTCAATACTAGCATTTCCCTCCCTTTCAAGGGCACTGAAAGAATTAGAGAGAATGACATCTTGGACTTCGTAAGGAGGGGGAGAGTTGGCAAAATCCAAGCCAGTGACCACCTCGCCCTTTTCGGGCATCTTAAGGGCAGAGGACGGCCACTCAATGGAATTCTCCAAATCAGGATTAACATCTTCTGCATTTTGCACAAGATGCTGGAAACTATCAGCTTCCATCTTAACATGGGCGCCAGGAGCACCTGATGAAGGCTTCTCATTACATTTTCCCCCCATTGATCTAGGTTTTTTATTATGAACTAGGGGGCAGTTCTTCCGAACGTGCCCTTCCTTTCTATAGAGAAAACATGCGTTTATTCCTCCTAAAACCTCAAGAGGGCAGGAGGTAGTGCCAGAATCCTCAACAATTTTGAGACAGTTGGGAATCTCCGTCCCAGGATTAAGGGAAACTAGCTCACGAGCATCCAAATTAGGGATAACCACTTTATTCTCATCTATCCTTATCACCTTACCAACTGGCTCAAGGATTTGGGGAAGAATATGCCAGAAGTTAGGGGGAAGGTTTTTAACTGTCACCCATCTAGGGGTGGAAAGAGGAAGCACCTCTTCCGCAATGGCGGCCAACGACCAAGCAAGGGCACGAAATGTGCATCCTCCGATGGTCCAATAGGGTTTGGCTAAAACCTTACATTGCATAGCATGATCTTTTAAGAAAATTACAAACAAACCCTTCTGCACAAGTCTAGAAAAAGTAATTTGCACACCAAATTTATTTAACCAGACATTAGAGAACCAGGAGTCTATAAATTTCCTCGCAGGCAGCTTATTAACATCCACTGCCGCAAGAAAAATAGCAAAGTATTTGAGTCTATTTCTTCCATTACTAATTGTTTCCTTCATACTATCTTTAGGATACAAACGAAAATCCAAAGGCGGTTCAGAGATCTCCTTACCTTCCCTGCCATCTTGGCCGCACACTTCCTCAACCGAGAACCCAGTGCCCTCTGGAGCAGCAAAGACTTGCTCAGCCACAACCTCGCAGAATGATTTATGCAATTTGTGGTTGCTATCCATACCACCCAGGCTATCGAAGGGGTCGGGGGGTTATGAACCCCCCTCCATAACAGAATTTAAAACGAACTAGAGAGGGGAACACAACCGATGCAGAATGTAGATTACAAACAAACGAAGAAAGAGGACACGACACAGTTGGAAAGCAGAGACAATGAAAATAAAACAAAAGCAAAGGGTCCCTTACAAAAGCAAACCTCTGTGGGGGAGGGTACGACCTCCCCCACCACTGCAGATCTCCTGGCGTGGATCCCAAACCCTAGTTCAGAGCGCCTGCAACATTTTTCGTCCTTTTTTCACCAGATCCTCATTTGAAACCATTTTAACATCAACTATATAAAAGTAATGCATAATTTAGAAACTAATTATAATTGAAGAACCAACTATATCAAATCTATGTGAAATGATTATAATTCAAAGGAAAATATAAAAGTTGTACAAAACTAGCATACATATATTAAATATTAATATATATAAAACACGCCAAGAGTTATCATTATCAAGGTGCAAATGATGAAAATAGGTGCCTTAGAGTTATGCTTCGAGATAGAATTTTAATTAGAGTTTTTGTTAAGATAATATTTTGAGATAGAAGTACAATTAAAATATTACATAAGTTAGGGTTATGGTTAGAATTAGGATTGGAGTTAGGTTCGTGGTTTTGTAACATGAACCTAACTCCAATCCTAATTCTAACCATAACCCTATTACAAAACCATAAACCTAAATCCAATCCTAATTCTAACCATAACCCTAATTTTTGTAATATTTTAAGTTTACTTCTATCTCAAAATGTAATCTTAACAAAAACTCTAATTAAAATTCTAGCTCCAAGCATAACTCTAAGACACCCATTGTCATCATTTCCGCCTTGATAATGATAACTCAACTTATTTTATATATATTAATATTTAATATATATATGCTAGTGACTACATCAGTTGTATTGTTTTGTTATAAAAGTGTTTTGAATGGGACTAAACTTGTTATGAGTGGTTTTGAATTGAAAACTTGGATATTAGTAAAAGAGTCTAAACCATGTGTATGACTAATTTTATGTTGATTACAATCTTGAGATTGTTTAGAACCTTTGAGTGAAATTTTAGATAAATAACATGTGAGAAATTATGAATACAAAATCTTATAAAAATTACTTTCGTATCTTTGTGTTCATGTTTTGTTGGAATTCTTAGTTTAATATTAGAAAACCTTTATAAAGGATTTTATTTTTGATTCAAGTAGCTAAAAATAGTAAATTCTTAACTAGGATAGGAGCACAATGGGAGACTACAATGCAAAATCTCTAGTGTCCAAAAATGCAGTGTCCTATGATTGTATTGTAGTCCTTGAAGTGCACTACAATTTGACCTATTAGAGGTTTTTGAAAGTTGCTAGTTTGTATCTCGACTATTGGAAAGGACAAAAATAGTAGTTTGTTTTTTGTATGATTTTTGTGTAAAAATACTAGGATGGTTATCTTAGTTGGTTACATTTGATTTTCATTGCGGTTGGTGTTGTACTATCTTTGTTATAAATTAAACTTAATAGATATTGCAGTGATATATAAGCATAATTGGAATTGTACTCCATTCTTCTCTACACTTAATGGTCTTGTTATGAGATTGAATACCTTGGTTATTGATAATACCAATATTATATTGGTTTGAAATAAATTGGGTGTTCTTATGGATGGTTACATTCAACATCACTTTCTGTACTCCAATGTTTAGCACATTTGAAAATTATCTTCCCTTAAGTTCGTTACATTCAACATCTCTTTTTCTACTCAAATGTTCTAACATATTTGAAGATTATCTTCCCTTAAGATTGCATGAGAATCTAGATTGCTCTTTTCCTCATTGACTTGCATGAGTTTTGAAACTCTTGCAAGGGTGATCTCCAATGAAGTCATGTAGCATGATTTATGATATACTATTTGTAATGTCATTAATCGCATCCTATGCAATTTCACACTACACACACCTTCCTCTTTAGATAAACTAATATAATTATGCTCTCCCTCAACTTAAAACCATTTCTCATCATCTAGCATGCCCCATTACTCGACCGTTAAGTTCGATTTTCCCATAGGCCAATGTGCACCACAAAGACATTCATGAGTCGTGTTAGTGTCCCGAGAAAATCCACAACTAAGATGGACGTTGAGATGTTACACCTGTTGTGTTTTGGTAGTGTAATGCCTTTTCCAACTTGTAATCGTGTCGAGAATCACTCGAGTTGGCCATTTGAACCAAAAAGTCCCTCTTTTGCAAAGACTACATTTTTTTCATTCTTCATGCATCAATTCTTTATTCTTACTCTTTGGCTCTCTTGGAAAGACAACTTTTTCTTTACCTTTCTACAACAATTCACAACTTTCTCCATCTTTCTACACAGATGTCTTGCAAAGAGCTCATCTATGACTTTCAGAGTAAGCTCCATTGTTGTAGCATGAGCTTGTCTTGCAAGAAAGCCACTGTCATCTTGGAGGTTCTTGTTGCTCCTTTGCTACACTAGCAAGCTTTGCTTTTGGTGCGTGAACAGGGTAACTCTTCAAGAATATTTCTTGAGAAATTTATCACTATTTTTTATTAACATATGGTTTTCTTTATCATTTCATGTCTATTATTATTATCTTGTCTAAGGTTATCTGTGGAGGTGGAAACACCAATATGAGGGTTTGACTAAGGAAAACCCCTAAACAAACACCCAAACATTTTTCTTTGGTATTGTGTGTGTAGGTGCAGGTAGGAGAACTTTTTGAGGCAAGCTTGAAGATCATCAAAACTCTCTCAATAATATCTTAAACCTCTCCTTTTCATTTTCATCTCATTCCTATTCAACATCTTTATTTTTGTACCTTCAATTTTGTATGTTCATATTCTCCACCCCTTTCATGTTTGGAAATCAGTGCATGACACTTTGTGTCTTTTTGGTGAAAAATCCTATTTTCTATTCGTACGAAACACCAACGTGACACACTTTAGTCCTAGATAGAGAGTTTGTCAATCTATCTAGAAGACCTCTATACCTTGCACTTTCAATTTTTGATGTCTGAAAGGTCCAAATAATTTATGTACTCTGATAAATTTCACATTCCACCATTTCTAGTTCACTTGAGCAGTGTCAACTGAGGTAGTGGAGAGACAGTTTTCTCCTTAAGATCTCGTCATCTTCAGGGTAGCAAATTCTCTCTACATCTTGGAGAACCCAACATGAACTCACCTCGCAAAATCTTGGTCTTTTTAAAAGTCCTAAATCTCTTTATTTTCTCTTGAGTCCTCTTGTTTATTGGAGTTGGCAAGGCTCTACATTGTAAGCACTCCTATATGAACTTTACAACCTAGTCTATGAAATATCCCTTGCTAGATATAACCCAAAAAATTAGTTTTGAACATTTTACATTTCGTCAAATGGTTGGCATATAATCTGGTTTGAGATTGATTTATGAGTGTATGTGTTGTTTGAAGCCTTGTTGGAGTGCTTGATGTTTCCAAATTAAAAACATGTATAGAAATGGTAAACAAAGATTGCATAAAAATATAACATGAATTCCACTTTGAAAGTTTCCTTTATTCCATCTATATCAAGTCTGATTTACAATAATAACAGGTCTGATATAAAGTTATCAGAGCTATAACAACACTATTACACCCCATACAAATGAAAGATTTATATCCCAACATGCTAAGAACATACCCAATGATAGATTTATATTCCAACATGCTAACAACATACCCAATGATAAGTTGATGGTTTCCTTAACAATACAACTCCAAATAAACTTGATGTGGCTAATCCAAACCTTGAAATAAGACTAGTCTAAACTTCAGTAACCAACTATAGGAATGTAAAAAATGGACAAACTGAATTTTCTCCTTAGTGGTATGAAAACCCTAATTTCCAACTAGGTTTTGATTGAAAATGACACCCAAATGGTATGGCTAGCTGGTGAATGCATTGAAATAATGATATTTGCTAATAAGAAGCCCTAATTTGCAATTATATTCTAATAACTCACTGCTGCAATCAATTTCTAATTGCAAATTAGCCTGCGATGAAGACCAATCATGCCCAAAGGAAACCCTAGGTAGATTTCCTTGTTTTGTGAATTGGGTTTTTGTCCAATTCACTATCCTCCAAGGGATTTCATCCTTAGAAGACTTGTATGCTACTAAAACCCTCTTCAAGAGCTCAAACCTTCAATTTTCTTTTGTCAAAATGAGAATATAATGCACAAAAAAGAGGCCAATTTATCCCTGGATTCATCAACTAAACTCCAACTAAAAGGCTTGTAAAGCTCCCAACTAAGCTCCACCACAATCAGTTGGGTCCCCTAACCATTCCACTGACCTATGGGAACCCTAATAGTAGGCCAAACTCTGCTATAGTCTTACTAGACCTAGTCCAATGTTTTTTGAGAATCTTGATCCTTCTGGCTCTTAGTTGGTATTTGGAGGTTCTTCTCTTTCAAATTCTCCTTAGTGGTTTCCATCCTTTGAATATTATGAAATTGCTCTTAGGGTTCCCTTTGAGCAAGTTCAATCTTTGGAGGAAAGCCTTAAACAACTTGAAGATTTCTTAAATCATGATAACCTATATGATTAAGTTGCTCCTATTGTTAGTAATATGAGAAATCTAACTATCTCAAATTACAAAGGCCTTGAGTTGCTTCATGCACTAACCAACCTAGTGGATAGTCACGTCCCTTCGTACATGCTAGTGTTGAGTCAACCTCAAGGTGCCCAACTGGATATCATTGGTATTCAGTTGAATATTTTGATGCTCGAGTTGTTTATGCATATGGTGGATACTAATCCCTCTATGCCTCCCATGTCTTCTACTGATAACACATATGTTGTGTCTATGCCTCCCACTAATTTGGGAGTGAATGTGTCTTACAATCCTTTGGGGTTTAACATCACTCCTTTGCTTGGATATGCACCTCAAGTCTCTACCACCATGGCTAATCTGCCTTTATTGCCATTCAATCCCATCTTGAACACCTTGTTGCCAAACATGGGTTAAATGTAATCTCAACTTGCCAACCTAGCTAACACTGCCACACAATCTACTCTTACTCCATACTATCATCGTAGCCCTCTTAATTTAAACATCTTGAATGCTCCCATGCCCCAAGGGATCGAGGTATTGAAATTCAAAAAGTACAATGGTAAGAGAGACCCACAAACATACGCCTATTCCTTTATTGCTTTATGTAGTGACTTTACATCAAGATCATTTGCTAGTGAAATTGTTCTCATGGTCCCTTAAGGAGACCGCATTGGAGTGGTTTTTCTCATTACTTGATAACTCTATCTTCTCTTTCGATCAACATATAAATTAGTTCTTAGAATGGTTCCTAGCAAACATTGGATCTAAGATTAGTATCACTAACCTTGCACATTGCAAGCAACAATTGAATGAGAAGCTAACTTATTTCATTTCTCATTATCAATCCATTTCTTCCCAAATTTCCATGCCTTGCTTGAGCATGACATCTAGAGGATGTTCATGGGAAGTCTTCAACCGTCATTGAGGGAATGAGTCTCCCTAATGAAATATCCTTCCTTTGCTCATGTGTGTACTGCAATGCATGTCTATCAATAGACATTAGCTTAGTATGGGGCTTCTTCCTCATCTTCACATCCTAATGGTTTTGGGGTTGTGTATTCTTCTAAAGGGTCGAAGAGAAACAAGGCAACAATTAATGTAGTAGCTATCCCTCAAACAAGTGAAAACAATACACTTGGGTCACAACGTAATGAATTATTTACAAAACTATTTGATTCTTTCTCAAGTGTATTTCAAAAACTATTAAAACATAACTTAATCACCCTTCTAGATATTAGAATGCTTCTTGATAACAAGCCATTCCTAGTTGGTATGCCACGTCTAAGTTCTTCCAATACCATCAAGTTCCTGGACATGACACTAAGGGTTGTGTTTGCCTGAGACACATAATTCAAGACCACATAGACAGTTGTAACATATGCCTCAATAGTAAAAAATAGAACTCCAAAAAATTTGTTTCCAAAGACAACAACTAGCTAAAAATCTACATAGATCTTTGCCCACCTCACTCTTCAACCTTTATCACTACTTCTACGCCATCTGATGATGTCACGTATTTGAATATGGTTTCTATCACTCCAATCTTCCCTTTGAGTCAAAAGGCTAAGATAATTGACTTGTATTTTATGTCTAATGAATTCCCCTACTATGGAGAGTACTATCCCCTCTATATTCCCATTCAAGTCATCGGTAACGTCATCACTAGTGTTATGGTTGACCCTACTAGTAGGGTCAATGTTATAACCAAGGAGACACTCTTAGCCAATGGTTTGCATAAGGAGAGATATGACGAGTGCAAGGATACCATCCACACACATGATGGTATTTCTCTCTCCCCTTTGGGATCCATTTCTTTGTCGATCCTCATGAGACCTAAATTTATCTCTATGACATTTATCATGATACCAAAGTGTGACTAGTTTAAAATAAAACTAGGCATTCCTTGGTTTTTATAAACACAATCACTTCCATTGTCCATAAGTGTCTAAAATTTCCTCATGAGGGCATAGTGCAAACTATCCAGGACACTGGGTACAAACCACTGGTGTCACGTGGGGGTTTCTCTCTTAACCCTTTTTTGTTGGTGTAGGTTTTTATTTTCCTAGTGGGTTAATTTATTTTCCCTCAGTCTTAGGTTTTTCCTATACTTAATTAAACTTACTCAAGATAATAAAGTGAGTTTATTACTAGGAGATAAGTGTGTGGTGTCCCATTCCTTAAAGGGTGGAACAACTTTCCACTTTTGGTGGTCCATCTCCACTTTTTGTGGTTGATTCCTATTGTTTGAATTTTCCACCTACCTCCTTTCCTAAGTTCTATATAAACTCACTATCTAGCTTGTATTTGCATTTTCATGCTCTTGCATCTTCTTACAATCTTTTGCATTGTATCTTTTCAGCTTGAAAGCTCTTAATGCAATATTGCCACATCAATTTTGCATAATCTCTTGGAGTTCTAGTTTGCATTCTTATGTTTTTCCAATTTATGTAACTTTGATTTTCTCTTAAAAAGTTCCTTGGGTTTATTCAATCTATTTCATATTTTTAACATGGTCTCAAAGCTTTTGTTTTGAAAAATCTAAGTTCAAATATTTTTGATTGAGAGATTGAGTTTTCTTGTAAAGATTTTGCAAATTATTTTATGCTCCTCTTGCGTTTTGAATGATCTGGAGTTTCAGAAAGGATTTGCAAAGATCTACTAACCTCTTCATATTGCATGTTTTTTTTGAGATCTAGGTGATTACAAATTTTTTGGTTATACTGGCAACATTTTTGACTGTTCTAACGCATCAAGAATGCTCAAAAAAGTCAAGATTGACTTTTATTTCACCCAAATTGGAGATCATTTGACATAGTTGCAAATGAGGGTTTGAAGTTTAGATCTGGTTAACAACATTTATTGAAGCATTTTTAGCCCAAATAGACCTTTCAATTGTGTTCAGAAGGCCCAAAAACCCTATTCTCATATAATTTTTTTCTATTTTAGATGAATTTTATTTTTGGCAATTTTTTCTTTTGTTGGGAGGGCTGTGACTATAGACTAAATTTAGCCATTTTTTAAAAAAATCATAACTTTTCACCATGATGCCCATTTTCTACAAATGACATATTGTCGAAAAGTTGGAGACAAGCACTTTCCATCAATAGAGGTATTGAATTTTTTTTTTCCCATTTTCTACCATATATTGTAGGTTGAAGCTGTTTGGTGTAAATTTCTTCAAAAGGCCATACTTTCACCCTGGTGCTCCATTTTTCGAAAACAAGTAGGCTTGGAAAGGTCTTTGAGAACACATGCATAAATATATTTTTTTCTTGATTTTGTCTTAAGTTCATTTTGTATCAAAATTTGCAATTTTGGCTATTTTGAGCCTATTGAGCATTGTATCTTGGAAATGGCTTTGTAAACACACTAAAATATAAAGTTCCAACCTTATAATATTTTGGGGGGGGGGGGTAATATTTGATACTAGTGAAAAGGGTGAGAGTGTATTGATGTTCCTTCTTGTGTTCTTTTGTAGTCATTTGAGGATTGTATCATGGGTTTTTCTACTTATCCTTCAGTGATAATTTTAGATAAGGCTAATTATGAGTCTTGGATAAAAGGCATTCTAATCTATCTCACATGGCTAAAACTTTTTCCTTACCTTTATGGGCTCATGCCTGAACTAGACACACTTGGAAGGAAATCAATATGGGGTAATAGAGTTGATCATGCATTACGAATCATTGGTTCTTATGTTGATGAGTACACTATGTTGGCTATAGCAGACATTGAATGTCCCTGCACACTTGGACCAAAATTTGGAAGATGTTTGGAGACCCTCATGTTTCTCCATTTCTAGATGATCTTGCTATAGATTGCCTCATTCCAATTGATGATGTAGATAATATACCCTGTGATGATGCTACTTTAGAGGGTCTTAAGTATTATGCACGTCTTGAACATTCAGATGACATAGAGACTTCTCTTGCTTCTCATCCTCATGTTGAAATTAAATCAAAATCACTTGTCGCAGCTTCAGATTCTAGAGATGCTTCTTCAAGACCCTCTAGTGATTCATTGTAGCAGGATCATTTATGTCTTTTGGGTTCAGTTCATTGGGACCAATTTTTACCAGACATATCTTGTTTGTTTCTAGATTTTGTCATATAAGATCTAGATGATACTATTGAGGACATGCATCTTCTCTTTGATGACCACTCTTTTTTCCTTGCACTATTGTTGCTACTTAAAATTTTAGAGTTGCTTCTTCGAAAGCTTCCAATGACTTCTTGCTGTAGGATATTTATAGTCTTCCAGAAATAGCTTTGTGGGATGATCTCTTAATAGTTATTTCAAACTTGTTTATGGAGAAATATATTGCAGATTTGAGAGACACTATTGAGTGTATTCATCTTCTCTTTGATGAAGTTGATTCTTCTTTAGTTATTGTGAATGAATACTTTGAACCTCTTGTTCATTCTCTACATGATAGTTCATCACAACTTGACATGAGTGTGGATACGTTGGATCAGCATTTGGAGAAGACATCTTTAGAGGAGATACTTGAGTCTTTAGATGGTGTTTACATTAGTATCTAGGAGATTATGATTTGTCATCTTCAAAAATGTGGCCTAGAATTCTTGATTTGATTGTGACAACTTTCAACATCAACATGGTGATACTTGATCCAACTTTAGGGACTTCATACATCTTGTAATTTCTTCCTACATATTCCTTTCATGACTTGGGAGATAGCATGCATACACCTTTGGTTGTGTTACTTCCTAAGGGGAAGAATGTTGTTTGACGATCATGGACCATATTCTCCATCCAATTTCAAGCATCTATCATTGGATCTCTTTGAGTGAGGCTATTTAGTCTTTCTCATATTCTCTCTCTATTTTGGGGGATTCTCTCTCTATTTGTGGGGGGGGGGCTTCTTCTTCCTTATGGGGGACTTTGATATGTACATGGGTGCTTAGCATGGCCTCATTTTCCAAGACCCATCATCTTTTCCACCCTCCTAAGTTGTGCTTAAGGGGGGTGTTGGTATAGGTTTTTATTTTCCTAGTGAGTTAATTTATTTTCCCTTAGTCCTTGGTTTTTCCTACCCTTAATTAAGCTTACTTAGTATAATAAAGTGAGTTTATTGCTAGGAGATAAGTGTGTGGTGCCCCCATCCTTAAAGGGTGAAACCGATTTCCACTTTTGGTGGCATCCTCCACTTTTGGTAGTCCATCTCCACTTTTTGTGGTTGATTCCCATTGGTTGGATTTTCCACCTACCTCCTCCTAAGTTCTATATAAACAAACTACCTAGCTTTTATTTGCATCTTCACACTCTTGCATATTCTTGCAATATTTTGCATTGTATCTTTTCAACTTGGAAGCTCTTAATACAATACTATCACATTTCCATTGCATAATCTTTTAGAGTCTTGGTTTGCATTCTTATGTTTTTCCAATTTATATAACTTTGATTTTCTCTTAAAAAATTTCTTGGGTTATTTAGTCTATTCCAAATTCCTACTTTGGTGGGACCCATGCTACCCCATGGTGACTAGTTAAATGAAGCATATTATAAATACAAGATCAAGAACTTAGTGTTTGATTCAGTCCCGCCTCCTTCCTCAATCCCCTCCCATCTTGCTCTTGTGCAACAACATGCTTCATCCTCTAGACCTTCTTCATCAAGGGCTAAAGACAAGTGTGCCCCCTTGAGTAGACCTCCCCATTCTTCCACAACATCACAACCTCCAATGGTGCCTTCCATTCTTTCGAATGTGCCTAGCACAGGAAAAGGAAAAGGAAAGGCCCCCACACTGAGAAAGTCAAAACCCTATGTCTTCGAACTTCTAATTATTCCTAACATCCCTTGCCCTATTATATCTAGTAAGGGTGAGAAATCCTATTTGTTTGGTCCTTTGCATGTGGCTCCAACATCTTGTCTCTTGAGGTTTCCTCTTGTTCCTCCTCTTGCCCAAAAAGCATGAGGAGGAAAGGCATCTGCGACTGAGGTTAAGGATCTTGCACCCCTAACCTCTCTGGTCCCTCCTATGGAGCCTGTCCTTCCACCATTAATGATTGTAAAGATGACTTCACCAATTTCTTTGATGTCTTCTCAAGCCCTTGTTCCTAGTCCTCATCTTCATCAAAACCACTTTGTGTATGAGCATAAGCATCATTGATGTATGATGGTGAGGGAACATGATGTTGCTTAGAAAGTCGAGGATAAGCCTTCCATTTCAGCTCCTAAGTCTTCTTCCCTTTCTGCTCTTATTTCTATCTAGCTTCTAATCCCTTCAAGACACGTGGATGAACCTCACCCCAAAAGGGTGCAAGTACTCATTGCACCTCTGGAATTGCCTCTCATAACCTCTATGCCTAATGTTCCTCAACTTGTGCAACCCATAGACATGCACCATACAAAAGTCATGTCTAGTGTGACCTTGTCTACTCCTCCTACATCCCAACACTCTAACCTGTCGTCCAAGCGTAAGATGATGCAAATGGAAAAAAATATCCCTCTCATTTTCACAATAACCTTAACCACAACTCACTATACTAAATAGGAAATATGCAACCAATACAAAATTTAACTTGAGAATTTTATTTTTCAATTAAATCTAAATCCATAATTCATAGTAAATTAGATGAAAAACACATCTTCACATGCATTCAACTTCTATTGAAATTATGGGTAACTGCTAACAAATTGACTACAATTCAATTTAAATTAATTGTGAATATAGTCCCCAATCCTATGCAAATAGAAGTTTCGAATAGGTAATTCAATTAAATTCCCTCTCTTATCATTTATATTATGTTTCCTTTCACTTTATTTGGTTTTGCAACTATTATTTAACCAAACATTGATTCCTTACTCATTTTTCTTATCATATACTCTACAAATTTCTTCCCCAATCTACAATTTTTGTTGAAAAATGAGGTGTTTTCTTAGCTTAATACTCTGTAAAACTTTAATATTGTTGATCTAAGTAAGCTCTTTCTTTGTTACATATATTCTTTGTGGGTGATTATCTTGATTAATTCATTTTACTATTGTAGAATGAAGAGAGAAGTTGATAGAAGAACTAGACAGGATATTAGAAAGATCACACAAGATGTATCGTGGAGAAACCCTTTTGGAAAAAAACTCCACCAAGAATTATTCTATTATTCAATCTCTGAATTACAATAACTCCAATTCTTGTTTGAGAATGCTTCTTTTGTCTTTACCAATCTTCTTCACAACCTACAATAAAAACTCTCACAACTCTATTCAACTTGCTTGAGATATATAGGCTTTAATCATCTTTGTAAACTCAACATGAGTTACAATTACAATACACAAGCCCTATCCCTAAAAGGTACACTATATCTCATGTAAATAGAGTTATCTTGTGAATAACAATGCTAAAACATGTGCTTCATCCATTTGGGCATCCCAAATTGAAGCTACAACTCATCCTTCACTTTGGTGATAAATCCAAAACTCTTCCTCAAAGTTGGCACCTTTAAGTAATCCTACTTAACTAAGCCTTCAGAAATATTTTATCATGCATGAGAGGTAAATCCAAGAAAGCATCTTGGGCACCCAAGTTGGCTCCAAGTGATTTCTAGTTAATTGAAACATTTACTCAACACCATTCATGCAAGAATGGTCATCCCTTGTTAACTAGAGGTAGTCCCTATTATCTGTCATACAACTCAAGTTATTAGCCATGCATTCCAAGTTAACTGAAGCTAACTACATGCAACTCAAAATAACCAACATGCATGCAACATGCACTTGCATGCGATTGAAGATAATTGAACCATAACTAAACTGAACTGAATTGATTTGAACTAAACTAAACTAAACTTCAAACATGCAAACATCAAATCCTAACTCCTAGGATCTTTACATGCATTTAGAAGTGTTAACAGGTACTCCGTATAGTTAACTGGACACAAAGTCAGTGTCACCTTACCATGTGTACACCCACATGCTCCTATTATTTAGGAATAACTACAAATGCCAATTTCATGATTTATTTCATCCAAATAATTAATCTCATCCTAATCTTAGTGTTGTTGAACACTTTCCAAGAATCTAGGAGATACATGAAATAATTAATGTTTAGGATTTGCAATTAAATGGCATCCTATTTCCAACAATTTTATCACTGCCACTCCAAATTACCATGTGCCTCCCTTGCCTTTTATTTTTATGCTTTCTTTACAAATTCTCCACCACGTTGCCCCTCATTCTTTTCTATATCAATTTCCAAAGTTTCAAATTCAATGTCTTAATGCCTGCACAACCTATTGTCTTTCCTTTTCAATCTATAATTTTATTTATTTTTAAATCTCCAAAGTTGTAGCTGCCTATTCAATCTCCCACACCCTTCTCTTTTCCATGTAGTTTTCCTTCTTACTACTCATGCCCCTTCATTGACAACTTTTCCCCAATCTAAAAATTTTCACTGTCTTCCCCAAAAATGGCATTGTCTTTTCGTCTTGCATATGGCTGCATACTTTTTCAATACATTTTATTCTCTTTTTTGCTATGTATTTTTAAACTCTTCTCCTTTGGTTGAATCCTCTCCTACATTCTTTTGGTTTCATATTTTTAATTGTTAAAATCTGGCCTTTACTAAGGCACAACCTCTCCCCTTTTATTTTTATCTTTTCAAATTCTTTCAGCACGTAATTTGACTTATCTTAAAGAAGCCTTTATGTTGGCTATTCAATATTTGATCTTCTACATTGTTATTAAGATAAAAATAAAGCTTAACATGGAATTAAATTTTATTGTGTAAACAATCCCATTTTAAAACTCTACCAACAATTTAGAGAAGATTGAATATGTCAATTTGACATAGTCAAACGTCGACAGGAGAAAAATTGAAATTTCTTTGATTCACATGATATTTGGTGAGTAGCTTTGGAATAATGTCCCACTAACTCCTACAAAAGGGTTTTTCTCCAACCCTCCAAAATTTTGAGATTTTAGACTTTTTCGTAAATTGAGTAGCCTCATAGATTGCTCTATTTTTGGGTGATGTTGATTACACGTGTCTGAGTGCTTTTGCATTAGACATGTAGAGTATAATGTTTGTGAGATTTATATCACAAAGGTGGAGTTGAATAGTCAAATTACTCTTCTAGGTTGAATGAAACCTACAAGTACTCAAGGTCAATCCTTCTTCCTCTTTCTCGAGCATAGTGCCACAACAAGCTTCACACTCCTCTTGCAACTTTTCTCTACACTTTTCTTCCCTCTCATGGACTCATGCCCACCATAATCTGTCCTCCACCAAAAAAACTCTCCATTCTTCTCATCTTTTGTGGGTTTTGACCCACCAAAATTCCCTACCATCCATATCACCACCTGCAACATCCTTACCAAAATCTGCATCTACTACTCCATGGAAATTAAAGATTTTCATGAACTCTTCTCCATACTCTACAATAGAAAATGAATGAAAACTAATTTCATCACAAAATATAATAAGATTTACCTCATCCTTCTCCATGACTGCAACATCCTATGACATCTCTCACATCTTCATCAACTACAACTTTTATTTCTTCACCTTTCACCACAACTGCTAACTTTTCCATCCACTCCTCTATCATAAACATCTTCAACAACAATTCTTCTTCGTCTTCACCATCTTTAACCAATGCTACTGCATTTTCTTCCTCTTGCTCATTCTTTTCTTCTCCTTTCTCCATGCCTTTCTAATGGCATGCCTTCAATATGAACTCATCTCTCGAGAACAACCTCTCCACACTGCATAGCTTCCAATCTATCCAATCTCATATTTATATCCATCATCATATTAAAAAATTCTCTTTTCATACTTCCTCCATCCATCCCATATCACGAGATTCTTGCTCAATAATATTCCCACCTCGTCTGCTACAATCTTTCCCAATTCACATCACATGTTTTGAAAATAATTCAATTACTCAGGACATCACACACCTACAATGATTCGTTCAAGCTCTCCTCTACTGCTTTCTATCCTCTACTCTATCCACTGGTCAGTTGGCATACGATACCTCATGCTCAATGCTCTACTTATGTGCTCAGAATCTATGGCTTTGATACCATTTGACGTAGACGAAAAAATCCCCCTCTCATTGGAACAATAACCTTAACCATAACTTACAATACTAAATAGGAAATTATGTAGTCAATACAAAATTTAACTCGATAATTTTATTTGTCAATTAAATCCAAAAGCAAAATTCACTATAAAATAGATGCAAAACACATCTTCACAGACATTCAACTTCTATTGACATTCAAGGGTAATTGCTAACAAATTTATCTCTAATTCAGTTTAAATTAATTATGAATACAATCCCCATTCATATGTAAATAGAAGTTTCAATCTGGCAGTTCCAATTAAATTCCCTCTTGTATCATTTGTATTTTGTTGCCCCTTTCATTTTATTTGGATGTGCAACTATTATTTAACCAACCATTGATTCCTTATTCATTCTCCTTATCATATACTCTACAAATTCCTTCCCCAATCTACAATTTTATCATAGCCACTCCAAACTACCATGTGCTTCCCTTGTCTTTTATTTCTTTGATTTTTTTACAAATTCTCCTCCACATTGCCCCTCATTCTTTTCTATATCAAATTTTCAAGTTTCAAATTCAATATCTTAATGCCTTTGCAGCCCACTGTCTTTCCTTTTCAATATGTATTTTTTTAAAATCTCCAAAGCTGCAGTTTTTGTTCAATCTCCCACGCCCCTTCTCTTTTCCATGCAATTTTCCCTCTCATTGCTCACACCCCTTCATTGACAAATTTTTCCCAATCTAAAAATTTTCATTGTCTTCCCCAAAAATGGTGCTGCCTTTTCCTCTTCCATATGGCTGCATACTTTTTCAATACATTTTATTTCTCTTTTGACTGCGTATTTTCTAGCTCTTTTCCTTTGGTCGAATCCTCTCCTACATTCTTTTGGTTTAATATTTTTAATTGTTAAAATATAGCCTTTACTAAGGCGCGACCTCTCTTTTATTTTTGTCTTTTCAAATTCTTTCAACATGTAACTTGGCTTATCTTAACACATCCTTTATGTTGGCTATTCAATATTTTATCTTCTACATTGTCATTAAGATAAACATCAAAATTAACATGGGAATTAAATTTTATTTCTGGAATAATCCCATTTTAAAACTCTATCAACAATTTGGAGAATATTGAATATGCCAATTTGATAGTCAGGTGTCGATAGGTAGAAAATTGAAAGTTCTCTGATTCATTTGAAATTTGGCGAGTAGTTTTGGAATAATGTCCAATTGACTCTTGAAAAAGGGTTTTGCTCCAACCCTCCAAAATTTTGAGATTTTAAAATTTTCATAAATTGATGGGCCTCATAGATTGCTTTGTTTTTGGGCGATGTCGATTACACATGCACCTAAGTGCTCTTGCATCATAAGCTTGAGAAGGACCCTATCCCTAAATACCAACACAAGAAGTTTTCTCCTTCTACTTCTATTTATTCTTCCATCCTTATTGTTGGCCTCCTATAATGATCTAATAACTAAGCCCTTATAGCTGTAATTCAAAGATTGGACATCTAAACTGAATAGCTATCTCAATCATCATGAAGGTGCATTTAACTTGTCAACCCAAGGACGTGAACTTGAAATGGTTCAACACAATATGTGCCCTAAGGATCTAAAGTATCCATATTCATCCTACAGCTAAGAAAGACACAACGTTGAAAGTAAATTGCTTGGAAAGAAATAACATAAGTGTTGAGCATCAAGAAACAACTATACTAAGCTAAAATGCATGACATAAATGAGAATTTGAGTGAACAAACAAGAAACTAATTTTTCTTCTTTGGCTGCGAAATAGTCACAAAATGGAATTCTAGTGGCTATAGGAACAACCAGTGCCAGATTCTTAACTAATTATTGAACAAAAAGTAACAACTAAGCTAATGGATGGAATGCTCACCTAGTGGGCCCCCTTGGATGAGTATACCTTAAGACAAATGTAAACTCATATGCATGAGCTTATAACTTCATTTTATTCATTAAAAAACACTAGTACAATAGAGCAGTATAACTGTATTACATAAAAACTAAGAATGTGAGTACATCATCGGATCAAGCAACCTCCCTTGAAGGAGCATCTGAGTTTTATTTATAGGAAGAAAAGCTACTAACTAATCACCTAGCAAGGTGGTCAACTCCAATAGATTAGGAGGATGTCACTTTTGGAAAAGCATAAAAACTGGAGAGGTGGTTACACATGGGTGGAATCTAGTCAAGCATGTTTTCCTTAACACAGATTTAGCACAACAGTAACTCCTATATTCACTCAACAAACAATTAAGACCATTTACAATAAAATTTTGATTTGAATGAGGAATCTCTTGCCGTCGAGAGTCTTCCCTCCATTAACCTTTGAATGATCACCTTGTTGACTATTATGGTGAATGACCAACTGAAAAAATCTTCTTCAATTTTATAGGCTACTAATTATGTTTGCATAACAAAATTAGTATGCACAACAATTGCATCTTCATAACTATCTTAAAGTAGCATTCATTAATCCACATGTAAAATCAACACAGATAGTTCATATAGCATGTCAATGTCATTAAAGATCACAAAAATAAGCTTATGCCCAAAGTCTATGATTTTGAGGAAATATTATAAAAAAGTTAGCATCCAAGTATCAAAGTCTATGAAAACTACAACAAATAGACAATAAACTTCCATCAAAATTGAGTCATAAACTAGACTCATCACTCCC
Organism: Sequoia sempervirens; assembly: GCA_007258455.2. Taxonomy (NCBI): domain Eukaryota; kingdom Viridiplantae; phylum Streptophyta; class Pinopsida; order Cupressales; family Cupressaceae; genus Sequoia; species Sequoia sempervirens. Next base: position 201,903,379 of record VDFB02193867.1, read on the forward strand.
CCCAACGTAAGGCTTTGTTGGTCCTCTAGCAGAGAAAGAGTTTTTCTTTTGCTTAGTTAATGCCATGAAATTTGCAACTTCCAGCTATCCTACATCATTTCTTGTTGTGTGTGAATTAGGGTCCCAATAGAACCCTTGTTATCTATCCAACCTACTCCATCTTTGCCTCTCTATAGCTATATCATACTGGTAATATCTGAAATTTGGCACATGCCACAATAGGATAGGTGGTTGAAAAGTCAGTGGAAGCCAAAATTGTTCCTTTTTCCTTCCAAGCTGTATATATCTATCAAATCTCTTAAGTGTTGCAACATAGTTCTACATAGAGTGAGGCACAACTTGTTTTAACTCATCAATTAGGTTGTTCTGCCTTTGTGACAGGAATCCCATCACATATTCCTCTTTGGTTTTTTCTACCTCCTCATATTCTTTATAAATTGCTTCTCTCAGAGGTAGGATCGTACTACCATAGCTTGGTTTGTAAAGAATTCTTTGCCAATCCATGAAAATGTCCCCTAGATTTCTAGATTCAGCCCTGATAGACAGGGGAGTGTTAGATTCAATTTTCCTATAAGTCCTAAACTATTGTCCCCAACTAATCTCATTTTGTATCTGTTATACCCAAAACCAATTTTTTTTTTTGCTTCATCAAGGCATTTTGTTTAAAAGAGTCTAAATTTTGCTAAATGATGTCAAGTATAGTTTTTGGGCAATATCAAGCATGGAGTTTTTTTAATAGTTTGTCAATCAAAGGAACCATCCATTGATTAGTACCTGAATTGGAGGTTTAGAACGAAGCATTTCTTGATAGAGGAGCATTTCATGACAACAATTATGATTTCGCATGATCATTTCAGTGGCCGAGACATAGATTCCGGTGGTTGATTCTTGAAGATTTCTCAAGGAAAAGCAGAGTTGCGCCCCTATAGCCCAGGGGCACCCTTCTTTTTGAAGGTCAAAATTTTGTTGAAAATGCTCATGAATATAGTCAATCTCTTCAGAATTGGTCTGCCTATCCAACGAGCTAACCTGTGAGCCTTTCCGACACTCAAAGCTCTGGTTATGGGCGACAAAAGTTGAAGATCCCAAAGTTGCAGATTGTAAAAACTTATCCTTTTTAATCTCCTTGTAGCTTGAGGGCGCACCTCTTCAAAGGGGGTCATATCTTGGAATTTATGATGTTTGATGTGTTTTGTTTCTTCATGATCAGTCTGCCTATCCAACGAGTTATCAAACATAGTGATCCAAGGTCTAAGGCTTCGACAGTCAACGACAAGAGATGAGCTTTTGAGATGAAATCATGTCACAAAACCTCCCCAGATGATAAGCTGCACCCCTGTAGCTCAGGGGCGCCCTTCTAAGAGACCCCTCAAATGGTAGAGTTTGCTGACGAAGTCTGCCTGGCATCTATGCTATTCTAGTCTAGCTTTGCAGTGCACCATCCTGCCTGCCGATCCAACATTATGAGTGTTCATGGCAGAGTTTCTACCAAGCACATAATTTCAAGGGAAAACTGGCATAAAATATTCATTGTATTTCCATAGGCCTGGGGCACCTTTCCTTTTGGCCTGTCAGATGAGGTTGTTCATCATCGAAATCTTGACAGGAGTTGAGCATAATTATTTTTTCTATTCAACGAGCCCAACCATTAGGCTTCAGGATTTTGCAAATGCTCGTACGAGTGAGGTCTTTGATGAAATACTGCAAAGCGAAGACAGTTCAAAACTTGGCTAAGTCTGGTCGTCAATTCTGTTCTGGGAAAGGCCCATTTCTTTTTGAGGTCTTAGAAGCAGTTGTCTCACTTCGTTGCCTCCAAAGACATCTCTCGTAGGTCCTTCTGGCTATGCATAAAGATAGGTGGTGCTCGAATCGGGTCACCCTAGCTCCAGATATGAGAGATCAAAGTTGGTCATCTAGTTGAGGGTTGGAATTTTGTCAAAATGGCGTTTGAGCCTTCTCAGGTCAGGGGCGCCTTCACTTCTGAGGTCCTTAATGCAGTTGTCAAATGCCTTGCATATATCCTTTGGATGCAGAATACCTCCAATCATGCAGTGAGCTTCGTTGCCTGTCAACAGGGTTCACCGTTCATCATCAGCAACCATTTGAAGCGTCAGATGACAGTTTGGGAAAATGGCTGTCTGGTGTTGTAAAATCAATTTAATCAAGGACACCCAATTTTTTGAGGTGTCACATGATGGATTTTGCAGTGATGACTCCCATCAATCATTTCTTCCTTGCTCTACAGGCTTCGCGATGAATATCCTTACTCAGTCTCAGCATCGCCTAGTCACCGGGAAATCAGTGTTGAAGATGCTCAGTTGTAACTTTGAAGTCAGTTATAAAATAGGAAGTTAATAAAAAGTGCAATATCTTGAGCAAATGGACGCCTATGAACTCAAATGACGACTTTTTGAAATTAGTGAAGTTTTCTAGTGAATCCTAAAGCTTCTTTCGGTTTGTCAACTGAAGTTGAATAATTTTTAATATTTATTTTGCATATTTTGGCATTAAAATGGCGAATTTCTATAATTGGTGCCTTTTCAAATTGCATAATGAATATTTTATTATTATTTAAATTTCAAACTCTAAGTCAGTGGCAGTTTAACTGAAGGGGGACCAATTAGAAGGCTTCTATTTCAATCAAGGTTTTAAATCTTGCAGTTCACAAGTTGGTGCAAATTTTCTCTATTTAAAACATGGCACCATCTTCATTTATTCATTCACAGAGCTCAAGAAAATTCCTATTTCTTCAAGCAAAGGTGATTTTTCAGAGCAAAGGCAAATTCTTCATTAATTTGCAGGGGCGATTTCTCCAAACATATTCTTTTGAAGGTTAAAGTTCACATTTATCAACAATTTGAAGAATTCAAGGGCAATTTTCATTAAGGAAGAGCATACAAAAAATGTCTTTTTCCTCCTTGGTTCTCAGATTTCTCTCAAAATCCAATTCACATGTTCCTAAAATTGGAAAATTTGACAAGTTCAAACATTTGGATCATTTTCATACAGTTTCCTCGAGTTAAAATCGTGCACTTGAATTTTTAGGAATTTTTAACTTCAGAACATTCGTTCTTGAGTTTCTAATTTTCTCAGTTGAAAATTTGTTGCATGGTCGAGTAGAAGTCATATTTTCACATTTTTGATGTTTTGGGTTGTCTTAGAATCTTTTTTTGGACAAAACCCATATCTCATATTTTTGCCGAAAATAACTCTCTGACAGGTTATTTTTAACCTCAACAGGTATTTTTAGTTTCCAGAAATCTTGTCAGAACATAGTCAAGTTCACAGTCAACAGGTGAGTTTTTCAAAATGCAGTACACTCAGCTCGAATATAGGACCAAAACAGTCCCCACTCATGACTTCATCAAGACAGTTGAGATGAATCTTCATAAAGTGCTTCCAGAAGCAGTCTTGAATCCAGTCAAGATTAGAGGTTCGATCATTCAGAACATTCAACAGTACGGGTTATTAGAGGCCGCTTTTATACCTATCTCCGTTCACTGTATTGAGTTCGTGATGTCTTGCATTAAGCATTACAACTCTGTTACTCGTGAGATAGTGTCAATAGATGGACGAGTTATTTGCAGTCTCAAGCCTTTGGACATTGAAAGGAGTTTTGGCATACCTCAACATCCTAACAGTCTTGTTATTTCCATGGAGCAGTGCGAGCATGCATTCAATACTGATGTGGAAAAGTATCAGAATAAAATGGCAAAAAGATGGTTAAAGCAAGCGAAGAATAGATTGCCAAATATTGTGGGTCGTGGTGAGTACAAGGATGAATACGCGATTCTAATCACACTCTTGAGTCGTGTCTCAAGTCAGCCACATGCTAATGCTTTCCAGCCTTGGATGTATTACATTATTGGTCGCATCATATCTTGGTAGGAGCATTATGACTGGGCATCCTTCATCAGCAATATTATCCATGAGCAGATCACCAGTTTCTTGGTTGCCCATGAGTTTCACATGTGTTCTTATCTCGTGTACTTGATTGCTTATTAGGGTCAGTTCTGAGGACTAAACACCATGGGAATTCTCAGTGTTTAGAAGGTCTATCAGTATTATGATCAGCTTGTGTTCACTAAGTCTGAATGTCATTTCAAGCATTTTCGTGAGGCTTTCTTGACTTATACTGTGAGAAATTTGGACTGGGAGTTGCACATTCGTATCTCAGCAGTTGCTAGAGCAGCGATGGATGGTTGGGAAGATTTGTTTATTTAGTTCCCGACATACACCTACATCCAAGTATACAGGTTTATAGGAAATCCAGCTATGTTTCCACATTATCCTTTGGATAAGATAGTTTTCTTGGAGTTCCTAAGGTTGTTGCATGATGTTCATCGTCCTTTGCACTACAAACACAAACTATCTGCCAATTTTCCTTTTCAGTTTGGTATGTATTGGTGCAAGTTAGTTGTTGATGCTAAGACTGCAGACAAGAGCTCAAGAGGTATCACCTCAATTATCTTGTTGAGGCTCGTGACTATGATCTTTACGGTCATTACACAACTCACCTTGGTGGTCGTGCATTTCATAAGCCTTCTATGGAGGACTATTGGGCCAATTGCGTGGATGACTTCGAGGTTCGCAGACGTAGCTATGGCCACTTCTCTCTCTCACAAATTTCTATTTTCTTGGCAGAAGATGTGGGAGGTTTATCAGATGATGAAGGGGAAGTTCTTCCTTAGTTCTTCAGAGAGCAGGTTGACACATAACCATTTCCAGCAGTTGATTGGTATGCTAAGGAATACACAACAATTAAGGAGAGGTCAAGTAGAGTCATTCAAAATAGTATACTTTACCTTGATAGCAAAAAGACCAGGAGGGTAAATGTACCTAGGGTAGAGCCGCTAGTGGTGGATCCATCGCTACCTTCCTTGTCAAAACCCAAGCAAAAGAAGAGGAGTAATCCTCCCAAGAAAGGTCAAGTGCCTAACAATTCAAAAGGTAAGGCACTTACCACTAACACACACACGAAGCCTGTCACTCAGCTTATTATAGAGCTAGTTCAGAGGCCAGTTCAAAGCCCACTAGTGCCTAAGATTCAACTTCCAGTTCCTACATCAGTTCCAGAGTAGTCACCAGTCCCAATTCATATCGAATTGGACTTAGACTCACCATCTCACAATAGCTCTTCTATATATTCACTTTCACCAGTGCCTCCTATTGCTAGTACAGACCCTTCCAGTAGCATTAGCCGAGATCAGTCTTGGATCAAAGTTTAGCTAGGAAGGGAGAGGAGGAAGCCATCCTATGTTCTTAATCATTCAGATTTTGATCAGGTTTACTAGAATGCGCTAGACAAGAGGATCAAGAACATGATCCACGTATAGAGGAATACTAATATGGAGATCATGGTCGAGACTGCTATACCTCCACAGGGGAAGAGATTGGCTGAGTTAGAATCTCAGGATTTTGAAGTTATCACAGTCAACCTTGGTCGTAGCACACGCCAGACTCAGGTTGATCTCCTACAGGTTGCTACAAATAGTGCCAAGGATAGAATGTTGAAAGACGAAGAAGATAAGGCAGCCCTCAAGGCTGAAATCAAGCAACTTCGTCGGTACATTTCCATCCTTGTACACAAGTTAGATGTCATCGCCACACTCCCGCCGATGCTTGAGCCTCCAGCAGAACAAGGCCAACTTAATCACTTAGTTTCATATGGAAAGCGTTTGGATGAATGGGAGGAGGAGTTCATTTCTAGAGGCCATTCTATGCTCACAGATTTATATCTGTTGCGGTACAATGCACGAGAACTCCGTCTATGTCTCCAAGATGAGGAGCAAGATTTGGCAATCAACAAACCTCAGGATGAGATTATGATTGCTCACCTAAGTATGGCATATGATGAGTCATAGATGCAAAGGACAAAGAGGCTATCTACTCTTGGAGAACACAGTTGGTTTTCAAGGAAAAGATAGAAGAGACTTTGGCGTTAGAATTGGTTGAGAGTAGAGAGCACGTTACTAGTGCACTCTGGTTTGTGAGGACTTTAGTTTCCCACTTACCGTGCCGATATCAGATTGAGGTTGGTGCCTACATTGAGCTTACCGATGTTCAATCAGAGCTCCATGCACTCATTCATACTATTTTCAGTGGGGAGACTGTTGGCTATAAGATTAGTTAGCTTACAGTCATGTTGACATTATTCAATGAAGCAACAAGGAGCAGAGGTGAACTTTAGTCTCATATCACAACTGGTGAGGACATGCTGCACAGACATAGCATACTTTGGCAGAGTATCATAGCTCCAAAAAGTGATGCAGTTAACAATCTCATTGAGGGATTGGTTGCTCGAGATCACGCTCAGTAGACTTTAGTTTCCACCTCTCAGGATAGACATTACAAACAGGAGTTAAAATTGACGTTACCTCCTCAAGTTGACTCGTTGTCTTGTCTCATGCATATCTATTCTGAGATCATCTTTGTTCACTTAGAGTTACATTTAGGGTTTATGTTAGCTAATGATAGTGTTCCAGTTAACTTGTTTTCAATAAGGATGTGCATGCTTGCACATTGTCCACATAGATTAGGGTTTTCGGTTAAATGATGGTAGTTTTCTAGTTAACTGTATAGTTTGCTTTATTAGGGCTTAGCAATAAATCTTGCGTGCATTGCAAGACTGTAGTTGACTCAAGGTGATTTTAGGGTTCCCTACACCTTTTGATGTCTATAAATAAGAGCTTTTGCTCATTTGTACATAAATTTTGCATGAGAGAGAAATATATGTTGTGCCCACCTTGCCTTCAATATTTCTCTTTTTGTATCTGTTCATGCGTTTTTACTATTATGATGAATTGTTATGCCACATAGAGTTTCATGCTATTATAATGGTGAATTATTTCCTTAGATAATTTTTTTTTGTGTTTAATAAACTTGTTCAGATTTAGATGATAGTTGTGCCACCTTGCCCTCAAGCAGAGAATTTGTACTTGGTTATCATTTGATGTGTGTGAATAATAAACTTATTCGGATTGAGCTGATAGTTGTTCCACCTTGCCTTTAAGTTGAGAATTAGTACTTAGTTTATCGTATATTGTTGTTTCCAATAAACTTGTTTAGATTGAGCTGATAGATGTGCCACCTTGCCTTCAAGTTGAGAATCTATACTTGTTTATCGCCAAATAGTCATCCTTGCTCCATTTCTTCATGCTCTGTTTTCTTGAGGAAACTAGATAGATTTTAAGAAATTAGCGTAGTTGTAGTTAGTGATCTACAAATACTTAGCTGCAATGTATAGAGTTTTCTTGAAAGCCTTGTACCTCTACAGCTGAGACAAAAAGATAGGAGATAGATTAGATTACTTTTCCCTTTCCAAGCATTTTTGTTAAAGCACAATGAGGGAGCTTCCCCTCCTAATTTGAAGAGAACTCATTGCATAGTGTGCATAGCTGTTCATACCAACTCTTACTCCAGAGGTGCTAGTTGTTACGCCAATAGTATCCAAGACATGAATGCCATTAATTGGACATCCCCAACATACAACATATTCCAATCATTCCAATCATGGTCAAATAATTATGCAAATAGAATTCACACAACAAATTCTTCATTTCAAGAGGAGCAATTCGATAAGCATTGAAAAATTTGAGAGAAGTCTCAATGGAAGGATTGAAACTTGAAAAAATACTTGCTAGTTTAAAAGAAAGATGCTTCTCGTTCAAATATAGAGCATAGACCCTTGGCGGAGTCTTGCATTCTAATAGCTAAGGTACTAAGGCTGCCATATTGTCCACCTTCTTCTTTAAAGTAGCAATTTATGCATCCTTATCTTCAATCTCCTCATCTCTCTTTTGAATTTCTTTCTTCAGCCTACGTTTCTCTTCTTTCCATTCTTCTTCCCTTCTTTGCATCTTTTTCCTTAAATTCATAGCTACCATGTGTATTGAAAAATTATGGGGCCTATGTATTCCTACTAGAATTTTTCCTAAGACTACTGCTTGCTCTTCATGTGGCTCCAGCTGTAGGGATCCTATTTGGTCAAGCAATTATGGCTGTATGGGTGCTAATTGTTCTCCCAGCTCTAGCTGCAGGACCTCTTGTTCTTTCTCTTATTGTAGGAGTTTCCGATTCTCCTCAAACTCTTGGCTTTCAACTTGTTTAACGATATCAACAAGATTTTCCAAACGTTATGTTTACTGCCTCCTCAAATATGTCATTTTCCTTAACATTCACTTGCCCCATTGGGGCTTCTATGTCCTCTTGTAATGTTTCTCTAGGATTAGGGCTTTCCTTCGGAGATACACCAAAGGTTATCCCAGTTGGTCTTGCTTTCCTAGGAGGGATCTCATTATTTTATTTGGTTGCAGGAAGAACATTGTTAGCCTTCTATTTATTAGAGCTTGGCACTTCCTTTCCTATAGTTTTATTTTTAGCTTTACCCTTCCTTATTTCTACTTCTTTCTTTTGTGCCCTAGTTCTCATTAAGATGCCAAGAGGAACATCATCATTAGAATTTGAAGAGGAACTTTCTTTATCTGAATACTCTGCCTTAGAAGAACTAATCTCTATGGTTTGTTCAACTGCAAGAGGGTTTACACTAGGTCCTATGCCAAAATTTGAGGCACCAAGAGTGGCTTCAACCATGGTCAATCTTCTGCTATCCCTATGAGGTTGAGGCAAATCCCTAGGTCATAAATGCTCTGGTATAATTTGATCAATATTTAAGAATTCCTCCCAAGTTATGTCAGAAACATCATGTAGAGGCTTCTCAATTAATAACTTGATTAGACAATGGTGGGAAATGAAATTATCTCTACCTTTATGGGTCTCGGCCACCACGAGTGAGAGAAGGTGTTATATCATGTTTAGCACATTAATTCTTCTCCTGTGCCTCATATGATTTAGAAGTTTGAAGTGCAAAGAATGTAGGTTCAATTGATGACCTTCATAGGTAATATATTTCACAACATGAACATCTACTTGCTTCCACGACTTAGGTAGAGGGGTTCTTTTTGCACCCTGTTTGTCCAAAATCAATGGAGGGTCATCAGGTTATGAGAATTCAGCCCTAGCTGACTTGACATCTCTGGAAGTAGGGTAATTTTCACTGTCGGTAGACAACCCTATATCTTTTGCAATTATTTCTTCACTAGCCATTACTTTGAACCCTTTTACTGTGGCCTTTCCTTTAGACAATCTTTGGGAAAATTCCAATGCAATGTCTTTATCAAAACCATTAAGCCTCAGGAAATAATCTAACCATCTACAATTTCTGAACTCGACCTGGGAAGGTGCATCCTACAATAATGCATCATGAACCGTAGGTTCATTTCTAATTAACCCACCTCCCATTGCTTAGTTTTCTACAATCAAACAATTTCTCTACAAAGTTTCCCTTCCTGCAATCTTCATCTGAAAACTAAACTTCTCCTTCCTACAATGTTGCAAAATTTCCAATTCTAGTGTCGTCTAAATTTTTCGCTTAAGATTATGATAGGAGTAATAAAGGTAGTAAATGAGTAATAAGTAAAGGATATGATGAAGAAAAATGGTAGCGGTTGATATCACTTCACAGATGTGAGTCGTCATCTCACTCATAATTCAAATTGGCTCAATTTAAAATTTTCCATGTGAAGCAATATGGAAAAAAATGTGGACATAGTATTCACACTTCCCCCCCAACCTAAATTTAAGCATGTGTCCTCACATGTGCGATAGTTATGATAATTTGACAGGGTGGGGAATAATGACATGCTATGGAGAACGTCTATATTAATTTACAACAATTAAATGAATGTACTGAAAGACAATTAAGAAATAACAACTTGATGTGCACGTACCTGGATTCTTAGATTTGTTACAAAGATTATGGAGAAAGTATCAGTCACCTTTTAAGAGTTTAGTTGAGCAATTAATGAAAGTGGAGTGGAATGGAGTGAAGTGAAATTATGGAGGTGTGATGAAAGAGAGAGAAAGGTGGGGATGGATGGGAAAATGGGTTAAGAAGTGGACCTCCAACAAAGTGGAAGTCTTTATTATGACAAGTTACATACCTTAGTTAGCCAGAAGGAGGGACACTAGGTCCGATTCCTTTAGTTACAGGAAGTTTGGGTGTTGCATGCCAAATGAATTATTGTAGGAATTCCTCCTTGGAAGTTGGCTTGTGATACAATTCTGAGGCGATGACCATTAACAAGCAGCATAAATCTGATAGGGTCAATGGTGGTGAGTTGAAAACCATTGGGGAATACTTTAGCAACCTCATATGGTCCTAGCCACCTTGTCTATAATTTTCCTGCATTATCTTGATACCTTGAGTCATAGAGCAGGGCCCAATCTCCTGGCTGAAATTTCTTGTCCTCGATGAACTTGTCATGCCACTTTATTCTTTGATTCTGCACCACCTCTATATGATGCAAGGCTACCTTCCTCATTTCATCCATTGCATTTAGCTGCATGATTCTATCTCTTTGTGCTTCAGAGATATCCATCCCCAAGTCCATTGGAGTCTTAAGAGTCTTATGCTAAAATTAAATGTGCATCATAATTGTCTTTCCATACAACAACTCAAATGGAATGAAGCCTATAGTTGTTTTCCAGGTTGTCCTATAGGCCCAGGAAGCTTCTGGTAGCCTATTTTCCCAATCCTTCTTATGAACAACCATAGTTTTCGTCAGAATGGCTTCAATTTCCCTGTTAGTCACCTCAACTTGGCCATTGGCCTGAGGGTGATAAGGAGTGGACTTCCTATGCTTTATGTTGTACTCATTGACCAATGTTGTAACAAGGGTTGAGGTGAATTGAGTCCCTTGATCAGTCACTATCTCTCTTGGAACCCCATACCATGTGAAAATATCCTTATAAAGAAATTCAACAACCGTATTATCTCTTGCATGCTTCATGGCCTTAACTTCTACCTATTTGGCTACATAATTACTACATACTAAGATACAAGTTTAACATTGGATGGAGGATCAATGGGTCCTACAAAATCTAATCCCCACTGGTCAAATGGAGTGATTACTACCTGAGGGTAAAGGGGAATCTCATCATATTTGTTTGGCTTGCCCATCCTCTGGCATCTATCACACTTTCTTCTATATCTCCCTGCATCCTTGTGGAGTGTTGGCTAGTAATATCTTGTATTCAGAACCTTCATCATTGTCCTCTTGGCCACAAAATTCCCTCCACATGGTTCATTGTGGCATGCATGCAAAATATCATGTCTCATCTTCCCTCACACATCTCCTCATGAGATGGTATGGACCAGTGTAAAACAAACATCCTGCAATCCATGAAAAAGGAAATGAATTTTCAATGAGCACCCTTCTCTCTTTTGGAGAGAAGTGGGGAGGAACTCTCCCTATGACTAGATAGTTAGCTATGTTAGCATACCAGGGCGTTTGCACACTAATGGAAAATAAGTGCTCATTAGGGAAAGAGTAATCTATGACCTATTTTTCCTTTGGTGTAGTCAGCCTTGAAAGAAAGTCTACAACAACATTGGCCTTCCCTAGTTTATCTGCAATGGTTATGCCAAACTCTCGTATTAGTAATAACCATCTTGCTAACCTACCTGATATCAGAGGTTTATTCATGAGATACTGAATGGTTGTATGATCTATGTACACAAAGATTTGGTAGCCTGTTATGTAGTGTATGAATTTGTTTAGGGCATAGATCACTGACAACATTCCCTTTTCTGTCACTATATAGTTGAATTCAACTCCTTACAAGTTTTTATTGACAAAATAAATAGCATTTTCAATAGCTCCTTCTTTCTTCCCTAGGACTACTCCTATGGCTTATTTTGATGCATCTGTATAGACGTGGAAAGGAAGCTCCCAATTAGGACCTTTGAGTATAGGAGCATGAGTCAAATCTACCTTCAAATTAAAAAATGCCTTGTCACAGTCTTCTGTCCACTGAAATTCAACATCCTTAGTGAAAGAGTATACAATGGTGCTGCTATTTTGCCGAAATCCTTGATGAAATTCCTATAGTATCCTGCATGGCCCAAGAAACTCCTAACATCTTTTTATTTTGCAGGTATAGGAAAATTAGTGATCACCTCAATCTTTGCAGGATCTACTTGAATTCCTTTGTGAGAGATGTAGTGGCCAAGGACTACACCTTCCTGCATCATCATGAAGCACTTTTCACTATTTAGAGATAGATTGTGGTCTTCACATCTCTGTAGGACTCTCCTAAGATTCTACAATGCTTCATTGAATTCAACACCATAGCTAGTAAAGTCATCCATATAAATTTCTGAGCAATCATGAGAGATGTCTAAAAATATGCTAATGACTGCCCTCTGAAAATTTATAGGTGTATTGAATAAGCCAAATGGAAGTACTGAGTAGGAATAGGCCCCCCATGGATAGGTAAAGGTGGTCTTCTCTTGGTCCTCAGGTGCAATTTGGATCTAGTTATACCCATTGAATTCATCTAGAAAAGAAAAGTATTGCTTTCTTGCAAGTGAGTCCAAAACTTGATCTATGAAAGGTAAGGGAAAATGGTTTTTTTTGGTGGTAGCATTGAGTTCCCTATAATCAACAAAAACTCACCACTTCCCTCCCTTTTTGGATACAATCACCAATGGAGACACCCACTGGCTATCTGAAATGGGGTAGATAAATCTTGCATCTCACAATTTCTGTAGTTCTCCTTTTACAATTTCTCTTAATGCATGGTTAATTCTTCTTTGTGGTTGCCTCACTGGTGTACAATCATCCCTAATGTAAATTATATGAGTGCAAATCTTATGTTCCAATCCCTTCATATCATGATAGTCCCAAGAAAATTCTTGCTGGTTGGTCCTCAACAATCTTGTTAATGACAATTGTTGTTCTTCACTCAATTTGTTGTTGATGTGTATATATTTTCCTTCTATCACTTGCACATGTGTAGTTAGCTCTACCATAGTTGTTTCACTAATGCTTGGTACCTTGAGTTCATGTGGCAACAATATATGAGACATACCTGTTGTTGTAGGAAGTTAAGTTGTAGGAAGAGCAGGCAGAAGTGTCTTCACTGGAGCACCAAAATGATAGGATGATGCTTCCTCTATTGCACAATGGTTTTGAATAATGTTAGATAATACTTCATCTTCATATTGAAGCTGCATGAAATATCTTCTACCTAACATCATAAGTTGTGCCATAAAATTAACTTCCTCAACCTATTCACCAACATGTGGCCATATGGGATCATTCCTATCACGGGATGGCTGAGCAGGAGGGTAGAGAACAATATTTTTGGTGCTCTTTCCATCAGAAATGGTCATGTCTCTTGTCCTACATCCAATATAGGTATTTGGTGTTGCTAACCATGGCCTTCCAAGAATAATGGGGTACTCGCCTAGTGTGGCTTTAGGAGAAAGAATCATGAAATCTGCTGGGTATTCCCATAAGTCTAGAGTTACCACAGGGTCCTCTACTATACCATTAGGTTTAACAGTTGATCTATCAACAAGTTATAGTACAGTAGGAGTAGGTCTCATGATTGCAACATTTAGTTTTTGTAGGATATCCTTGGTCATTAAATTTATTGTTGCTCCCAAATCAACTAGAGCATTCTTTATTTAGATCCCATTTTTAACAACTCCTACCACATGACTCCTTAGATCATTATATTTCTCCCAAGCATGGTGTTAGATAGTTGTCCCACCACATGAACTATAGTGGGATATTTCTTTTTCCTACCTGGCTTCTTAAGGCATGCTTCCTTAATTTCCTTTCCATACATAGGAACATCTTTTATGACTTGAAATAGAGATATCTGGACACATATATGCTTCAACTGATCTAAAATGTCAAAAGTTGTGTCCTCCTCTTCCTTTTGTTTCATAGTTTCCAATCTCTGGGGAAATGGGGGTGTTTGCTCAGTCTACTTGACTGGGACTGGTTTAGGATTCTTAGGTACACTTGGCTAAATGGGGGTATTCAAAGGCTCCTCTTCTTCCACAGGAAGCTCAGTGATAATGGGTGTGGAAGGAGCTAGAGAATTAGTTCTTGAATGCAAATGGATGTCAATTAAACTCACAATATATGCAGGGAATTGATATGGATTAGTAGATTATATTGGTTGCTACTATGGTTTGTTATTTGGGTTGGGTGTGGGCTAAGCTAGTAGCTGAGTAGGTTTAGGTGCATTTGAACTTGAGCTAGCAGAAAGAGGCATTATAGCAAGTTGTTGGGGTTGAGAAGGTGGCTGCATGTAACTATTTGTCTAGTTTGGTCATTGTTGTCCTCCCCTCCATTGATTTGTTTGCTATCAATTTCCTAGGGGAGGCTACCAAATTCCTTGAAACTGTTGTCAATTCCCCTGAGATTGTTGCCACTAGGGTGGAGAGTTTTGGTGATTGAACCAAAAATTTGGAGGGTTTCTCTAAGACTATGGTGGATATCCTCCACAATTGGATGGATATGGGGGCTGCCATTAGTTACCAAATGAATAAGAATTAAAATATGGCCCAACAAAAGCGAGTGGATCTGGTGGCATACCTTGTCTTAGAGCCCATGGCCTCCTTTGTGAAACATAGTATACTTAATCCTCTTCAACCTGGATTGGCTTGAACTCAGGTGGAATTGGCTTATTGTCAATATTAGCTACCATGTTGCATATGTAGTCCTTCTTTTGTCTACAATGAGGGCAATATTTTGCCAACATTTCCTCTACCTCCTCTTGTTTCTTCTTGGCTTGAAGTGTATGCAATTGAGTAGCTAGATTGTTTATAATGTCTTGCTTGAAGTTTTCTAGTGAGTAATCTCCAATCTTGAAGCTCCACTAGTAGATGACTTACCCATAGAAGATTGGTAAGCTCTCCCTTTCTTTGAAGGTACCCTAGAGTAGTTTCGACACATCTTATTCATATCCTCCCAAGGAACTTGCGAGATATCTCCTCCTCCCATCAGGTCCAAGGCATCAGTGCAACTGTCATTAATTCCTCTTAGGAAGAGCAAATTTTGTGATTCTTCATTGAGTGTATGGTGTGGAGATTTTTGTAGGAAAAACATAAACCTTGCAATGTAAACCTCCTGACTCTCATCTTCCTTTTGTTGCATCCTAAAAATGTCATCTCCTCTCATGTCACTGCCCTTGCAATAATCCTTGTATTTCTCAAGGAACTTTGTCTTCATCTCCTCCCAAGTCTCCATAGTATTTCTGCCTAGGATCATGAACCGTCTTAATGCAACTTCTTTCAGGGTGGTAGGAAATAGCTTGAGCCTATGGGCATCGGTGGTATAGTCATAAATCCTACAGAGTATTCCAAACTTGAATAAGAAAGTATTAGGATCTTCTGTGACAAGTTGATAGAACTTAGGAAGAAATGAAGCAGGGATATTTTTGAGGTTGTCAACTTCATTTTGATGAGCAATGGGGAAAGGAAAAGCTAGTTGGTTAGGTCTGTTTCTATTTGCATCACCCATGCCTGTCTAAAGTAGTTCCAAAGCAAAGGGGTTCTCAATCAAATTTTGGTCTTCAAAGGAAACTTTAGAGCTAGTCAGATTAGGAAATGCATCAACAAAGGGGTGTGGATCTTATTCTTCTTCTTCTCTTGGAAGGTTCTAATACTCTACTAGCTGGAATGGGTCAAGATTCTTAGGAAGGAATCTCCCATGAGCATCTCTCCTCCTTCCTCTATGCATACGGTATCAACTCACTATCAGCTAGCTCACACAAAGAATTGGAAAAAAAATGGTGGATCATTACTCTCCTACATAAGGGATATACTAAGAATAGGCTTCATAAATACTACAACAAGAAAAAATATCAATGACTCCAAAGAACTCCCTAGTTTCACACCATCCCTGACAATGGCGCCAAAAATGTTGGCCTCCTAGAATGATCTAATAGCTAAGCCCTTACAGCTGTGATTCAAATATTGGACATCTAACCTGAATAGCTATCTCAATCATCATGAAGGTGCATTTAACTTGTCAACCTAGGGATGTGAACTTGAAATGGGTCAGCACAGTATGTGCACTAAGGATCCAAAGTAGCCATATTCATCCTATAGCTAAGAAAGACACAGTGTTGAAAGTAAATTGCTTGGAAAGAAATAACATAAGTGCTGAGCATCAACCAACAACTATACTAAGCTGAAATGCATGAAAAAAATGAAAATTTGAGTGAACAAATAGGAAACTACTCTATCTACTTTGACTGTAGGAACAATCACAAAATGTAATTCTAGTGGTTACAAGAACAGTCAGTGCCCGATTCTTAACTAATTACTAAATAGAAAGTAACAACTAAGCTAAAGGATGGAATTCTCACCAATTGGGCCCCCTTGGATGTGTATCCCTTAAGACAAATTTAAACTCAGATGCACAAACCTATAACTTCATTTTATTCATTGGAAAACATAAGTACAATAGAGCGACATAACTTTATTACAAAAAAACTAAGAATGTGAGTACATCATCAGATTAAGCAACCTCCTTTGAAGGATCATCTGAGTTTTATTTGTAGGAATAAAAGCTACTAACTAATCACCTACCAAGGTGGTCAATTCCAACAAATTAGGATGCCACTTCAGGAAAACCATAAAAATTGGAGAGGCGGTTACATATGCGCGGAATCTAGTCAAGCATGTTTACCTTAATGCAGATTTAGCACAATAATAATGCCTATATTCGCTCAATAGAAAATTAAGACCATTTCCAAGGAAGTTACAATTTTGATTTGAATGAGGAATCTCCCACCGTCGAGGGTCTTCCCTCCATTGACCTTTGAATGACCACCTTGTTGACTGTTATGGCGAATGCCAATTGGAAAAATCTTCTTCAATGTTGTAGGCTACTAATTATATCTGCATAACAATATTAGTATGCATAACAATTGCATCTCTGTAACTATCTTAAAGTAACATTCATTAATCCACATGTAAAATCAACACAGATATTTCATATAGCATGTCAATGTCATTAAAGATCACAAAAATAAGCTTATGCCCAATGTCTATGGTTTTGAGGAAATATTATAAAAAGGTCAACATCCAAGTATCAAAGTCGATGACAACTATAGCAAATAGACAATAAACTTCTATCAAAATTGACTCATAAATTGGACTTGTCACTTATCATTGAGGATATCGCTTCTTCACTAGAGTTTGTCACTGCTCCTCTTCTAGGGGTTCACACTGAGGCTCCTACTCTTTCACAACCTACAGTTGAGTCACCACACTCCTCTCTAGAGAAGTGTATGTTTGAAATCTCTAGAGGACATTCCGACTTTGTCAACTACTTTTACAAAGTCATTGACACTTGACTTGTAGTAAATAGTAGATGGGGATATTGAAGCAACCACATCTCTAGGTCTTGTTGTAGGCGAGATTCCTAGTACCTCTTTAGCCATTTTTCTTTGCAATATCACCCTCCTTCCCTTTACAATATAATTTGGGAGGAGGATGACTTGCTGGCCATAATTGACTAGAGCAGTACCCTTCATGTCTTTATATTAGTGGTTGCTTGTGTGTTTTTGTTCCCTCCTTGTTTGTATATGTTTTTGGTCTCTCTTAGAGGGCCCATGATACCTTCGTAGGTTCTTGGATACAAGGCAGATGATTTGTCACACTCTTATTCTATTTGTATCATCATTCTTCTCTTTGTTGTGCTTTGACTTTTGACATTTGGGATGATGCAAGGCATTGGAGGCATTTAGGCCTTCTTTCATGTTGACCCAAATTTTTATTTTCACTTTGTTTCCATGTGTTCCTTCCTCATGATATGAAATATTTGAGGACATGATGATGATTCATACACAATTATATACAGATGTTGTTGATATGAATCATACTAACTTTGAATATTTAGATCCCCCTATCTTTCTTTCTCTCATGTCTCTTTTATGATAGGACTCCAAATAACTTGTGTTCCTTTGCATAACACAGGGAAGGGTGGGGACTATCAAATTCATATTATATATCTCTTATCTTAGGATTATTTTCAAAATATGTTTACATTCAATTGTCTTATCCCTCATCTAGCATGAAGGAAATCCTCTAGACTTTATCTTTACGATGTCATCTTGTGTCTATACAATATTTGATGTCTAAATCTCTACTTTTTTCCTAACATGTTTGTGGTGATACAACTTAACCATTCTATGTAGGATTGACTCAGATCTCTTCCCTGAGGGAAACTCCACGTAGATAGAAGACTCTTCTTCCCCTTTGCATCTTGGATAAAACTCTCTTTTTACTTTAGTTCGCATTTTCTCTTGAACACATGCTCACTAAAGTGGGGGGAAAATATAATGTTGTAAATTGCATCCTATGAAATTTCACACTACATAGACCTTCCTCTTTAGATGAATTAAGATAATTATTCTCTCCCTCAAATTAAAACTATTTCTCACCATCTAGTATGCTACATTCCTCAATCGTTAAGTCTAATTTTCTCATTGACCAATGTACGCCACAAAGATGACCAAGAGCTACACTAGCATCTTGAGAAAATCCATGACTAATGTGGGCATTAAGATGTTACACCTGCCATGTTTTGGAAGTCTAACAACTCTTCCAACCTACAATCACACCAAGAATTGCTCGAGTTGGCTGTTTGAACCAAAAATTCTCTCTTTTGAAAAGACTAGATTTAATTTTCATTCTTCATGCATCAATTCTTCATTCTTGCTCTCCAGCTCTCATGGAAAGACACACATAACTCTTTCTTCTTCACCTTTCTACAACACTTAACAACTTTCTCCATCTTTCTATACACACGTCTTGCAAAGAGCTCATCTACATATTTTAGAGTAAGCTCCATTATTGTAGCATGAGCTTGTCTTGCAAGGAAGCCACTGTCATCTTGGAGGTTCTTGTTGCTCCTTTGTTACACCAGGAAGCCTTGCTTTTGGTGCTTGAAAATGATAAATCTTTAAGAATATTTCTTGAGAATTTTATCTTTGTCTTTGATTTCTATCTGTGGAGGTGGAAACACCAATATGGGGGTTTGGCTGAGGCAAACTCCTAAACAACCACCCAAACATGTTTCTTTGCTCTTGTGTGTGTAGGTGCAAGTGGAAGAATTTTTTGAAGCAAGCTTGAACATCATAAAACACTCCCAATGATATATTAAACCTCTCCTTGTTATTTTTATCTTGTTCCTATTCAACATCTTTATTTTTGTACCTTTAATTTTGTATGTTCATATTTTGCAGCCGTTTCATGTCTGGAAATCACTGCACAACACTTTGTGTCTTTATGGTGACAAATCCTATTTTTGGTCTGTATGGGACACCGAAGCAAAATGATATTGTTCAACAACCGCACTATCATCGTGGAAAAAGAGCTTTTTGAGCTGTCTAGAAGACCTCTATGCCCTACACTTTCGGTTTTTGATGTCCAAAAGGTTCAAATTGTTTATGTACGCTGTTAAAATTTACATTCTTCCATTTCTAGTTCACTTGAACTATGTCAATTGAGTTAGTGGAGAGATGGTATTCTGTTTGAGATCTTGTCATCTTGAGGGTAGAAAAGTAACTCCTCTACACCACTATCAAGTAGTGGGTGGTGTGCTTCATGTCCTACAATGGTTAAGTTTTTCTTCTTTATGCATAGTTTGGGTATAGTTCTCTTTGAGTATGTATATGCATATTTGACATTGGGAATGGTGTATTATGTTCTTGACTATATTGGAATGAATGTTTGGATTGTGGATGTTGTGCATATTGTGAAATTTTTTCCATGTTAATAAATGTTTTGGATCTATGGTTTTGTATGTGTGCATATGTGGTGAGAAATGAATAAATGAATAAATATAATCTCTAATATCATAATGTACCATGCTATTAGATTATGGATAAATACCTCTTTTCCTTGACTTATGGATGGAGATGAAAGGACTTCCTCTAATGGTGATTTTAATGCCTTCCTTGATTGGCAACAAAAAGCTTGGTGAGATTGTTTTGAATATTCCAATTGAAGACATGCTTATTTTTATTTGTAATAGTTTAGACCACTTTTGTTGTGGAAAATTGACTCCCCACTCTCAGTTAGGTCTTAAAATTTGATTTCCATTCATATAGTTCAAAACAAGTGGGACCTCTTATTATATTTAATTGAATGGAAATGAGTGATCCTCCTTTCAATGTTGCTAATACTAGTTTTACTACTCTTGTTTTTCATGTTGGGACTAAAGATTAAACCCACCTAGGTTAGGATGGGATATCCAACCCCTTTATAATAGAAGACATGGTGTTTTGGATTTGATACCACAAAGGCCCAACAACTACACCAAAAGAATGACCTAGCAGTGAGGGCGGCTACCCAGGGTGTTAAGGGTGAGGTTTGTGTCCCACCAGTCTCAGAGGTGAAGGCATATAAACCACAAGCATAGTGGACATGTGGCCATGGAGCCCCACCATTTGGTTATTAGGTACATGCCTACCAACACAATGGGTTAGGGAATCCACTAGGGTTTAGCCCTTCATGCATGAGACATTACAACCCACCACACTCCACAAGGCTCAACCTCAAGACCTTGGCTCTGATACCATTGTAATATTCCCTTTGATATTGAGCGATATTTTACAAATTTCTCAATTTGACATATGTGGACATTTTGTCAAACTGTTAGTAGGTTATGAAATTATTTACTTTCAGTGGGTATTGAGATTGTAACATACACATGTATTTAATACAACAAGTAAATAACTTTATGTAGCACCATATACCAACGTGTAAATTTATCCAGTATATTGGAATGAAACATTCATCATCACAAGAATGTTACAATTCATTAGCAACAACATCACATTATAATCAAACATGTAAATCACAATAGAGTATATAAATACTAGATTTGCAACATTCTGGATACATGGTGGCTTTATATGAACAACAAGCTTATATTAGACTTGTGCATCTATTCAAACTGAACCCATAAACTTGTGCATAAATGTATGAGTTAACGGACCCACTTAAGAAAATCTATACTGGATATTAGGTGGCTAGCAAAGAGAAGAAAGCATAGACATAGGACCCAAATGCTCCCTTAATCTCCCTTCCATAGCAGAGGGGAAGGACTTAATTGTCTTGATTGAAACTCATGAGCATGACAGCTGTAAGATCCCAAATTTTGAAGGTTACTTAAAGGTATTAGTTTAGAATGAATTAACAGAAAATGGTAAAGGTCATGGGGGAGTAGCGGTTTTGATAAAGGAATCATGGGAAAGAACCATACAAGTGGAAAAAGAAGACCCAAATAACCAGTACATATGGCTGAAAATAAAGAACAAAGATTTCACAATATATCTTGCTGCCTGCTACTTTGCTCTGCATGGTTCAAAATTTTATAAAAAGAGAAAGCTAGATAAGGAAGACCCATATGCAGCGTTAAAAAAATGGCATATCAGCATATAATAACATAGGAGAAATTATCCTAATTGGAGACTTTAATGCGAGGACTGCAAATAATCAGGCTCTGTACCTTAGAAAGGAAGAGGGAATAAGGGATAACCCCCTATGGCTAGAAGAAGAAGAGAACCAAAAGTGGGAAAGAGATTCTCAAGACAAAAAAGGTGGCATCACTTAATACGGGGCAGAACTATTAGGGATATGCAACATTTATGGTTTGGTTTTATGCAATGGGATAAATGGTTGGCCGAGTTCAGGGAACATTACTTGCTACACATACAATAGAGAAAGCGTGGTAGACTATCTTATATGTTTAAAGAATCTTATGGCAAGGTTGGAGGAGATGGAGGTGAGGGAATGTCCAATGGAAATGAAATCAGATCACAAACCTGTTTATGGCAAAATTAGCATGCAGCAAGACACTAATTATTAGGCAAGGCTGCAATCAAATCAAAAGGAACCTTTTCATGGTACAATCCTCTTGATATAGGAAAATCAAGAAATTTTTAGAACAAATCTTGAAAAACAGATACAAGAGATGGGTGGCACTGAGATGAGCAATATAAATAGAAAAACAATATGCAGCGATAATCTGACCTCAATAATCCTCAAAGCTCTTAGTTGGTGCAAAAGGTCTAAACCTAAGGGAGGTGGAAAAAATAGTTTTCCAGTGAATCTGTGGTACGATGAAGAGTGCAAGGCAGCGAAAAGAAAAGCCAAATCTGATGGAAATAAAAAAGAATATGAAAAACTTGTGAGAGTGAAAAAAGAGGTTTACATGCAAACAAGGCAGAAAGAGCTGATTTCCATGGGTAGGCACAATCCAAGAGGGTTCTAGAAAGAATTACAACAAAAAAACACAGTCAAAGAGAACAATATCACAAACTTACAATGGCTGGAATATGCAAAATAGTTACATGAGAGGGTGCAAGACAAAGATGTGCCTCCTGTGATTAAATTGAGGGTTAAACTCTTCTCCACAAGAGACATCAAAGAAGGAGTTAAAAGGCTTGCGGTGGGAAAAGCATGTGACATAGATGGCTTACAATCATAATATTTAAAATGGGGTGTGGATGCCCTCACACTGCACATCAAAAGAATATTCAATAGGGTTATCCAATATGGTTTTCCAGTGAATTGGATGACTAGTGTTGTCATCCCCTTGCACAAAAGTAGTGATATCAACAACCCCTCAAATTACCGCACTATAATGATTAACCTGCTCTTTGGTAAAATTTTTGGGAGCATGGTTGAGCGTTGGATTAGTAAGTGGACAGAAAAAGAGGGAAAGAGGGCAAAAGGTCAAGCGGGCTTTAGACCAAAATACTCTACCATCGATCACTGTATTACTCTTAGGTACTTGATTGAAAAAGTTTGGGATAAACAGGGTGGTGAGGTCTTTTGTTGCTTCGTAGACTTTAAGAAAGCGTTTGACACGGTCCCTAGAAACAAGTTATGGTATAGAATGGAAGAGTTGGGAATTCCAAAAAAGCACAGGGCTGTTATTCATAGGTTATATGATCAGGTGCAAGCTAAAATCAGAACTAAAAAGGGAATGTCTGAATGTTTTGGGAGTGACATTGTCGTCAAACAAGGCTGCCCTCTCTCGCCTACATTATTTGGGTTGTATATTGACAAATTAGAGGAATGGTTAGACAATTTTGGTGGGGGAGGAGTTGAATTGAAAAATTACGTAATAAAACTGCTGCTATATGCGGATGACCTTATTCTAATGGAAAAAATGGCACATGATTTGAGGGAGCA
The DNA here is from genome assembly GCA_007258455.2 of Sequoia sempervirens. Classification (NCBI taxonomy): domain Eukaryota; kingdom Viridiplantae; phylum Streptophyta; class Pinopsida; order Cupressales; family Cupressaceae; genus Sequoia; species Sequoia sempervirens. The sequence goes on from VDFB02193867.1 coordinate 201,926,459, forward strand.
CTTGAAAGCTCTTGAGTTATTTTGTGAAGAGGTTGGGATGCAGGTGAACACTAGAAAAACTAAGGTCATGATATTTACCTTGAAAAGAAAGAAGAGAGTTTTAGAATTTATTTTCGGAGGCAGCCCCTTGCAAGTGGTTAGTGATTATAAGTACCTTGGCCTTGATTTTCACTATAGGCTTAGTTGGGAGACATGTAGAGCAAAAAGGATTCAAGGTGGCTGGAAAGCTTTATACTCTTTGCAAAACAGATGTAGGAGTACTAAATTGTGGGACTGGAAAATGAAGAAAACCCTCTTTGGGTTGCTAGTGGTGCCGGTGGTTCTTTATGGGTGTGAAGTTTGGGGTGGCAATACCTCAGCAATGAAGTGAAGACAAATTGAGGGAGCTATCAAGGAAAAGAGAGTATTACATCAAACACTTTAATCCCTCATATGACCATACTCAAAAAAACTATATAGGTGCAGAAATAAAATGGAAAGAAAAAATGTTAATAGCTCAGCTAAGAACTAGCTCACACCAATTGAGATGTGAAACTGGTAGATGGACAACACCTAAGGAAGATTGGGCTGATAGGATATGCATGTTCTATACTTTAGGGCTTGTAGAGGAGAAATGGCACTACATCATGGAATGCCCAGCCTACTTGGATATCCAAGTCAATTATATTGAGATTCTAAGTGTGGATACTTTAAACAACTTATTTGAGGCAGAGAGTATACCGAAGAGTGCTAATTACTTGGTAAAAATACATAGCAGAAGATCTAAATTACAAAAAGAAAGGAAGATCAAATAACTGCTAGACGGTGGTTTTTGTTTCTGGTGTTGTTCCATTTTGTTGCTGATCTATGGGTCCCACAGGCTGTTTGGCCTCGTGGACGCTATTAAAAACCTTCAATTTACTTCACTTCACTCCACATTGACTCTAGGAATAAGCATGACTTTATCTTGGATTGTTGTGTCAGACTTTTCCAAAAGTTGTGTTACATATTTGAAGGCTTTGACTCTTAGAAGGGCGGTTGTGATAAATGGTGTGATACCCACTCTTAGACAACTCGTATACACCTCTAGTCAAAATTATTCATCCACATGTTCTATCATGAAATGGTGCTAATGATTGGCAATATTGCCATGGTGGCACAAAATAAAAACAATGCTAAATTCCCCAATTTTGACCAATGCTAACCCAACTATTTTGTATGATGGCATGGTCAACTAGAGTCTCCATGATGTTGGAAATAAGGAGTATGGTAGTCATTAAAAGCAACAATAATCATTTTTTGCTATTTATTTATACCCTATATCACTCTCAAAATGTGTGGTTGAAGAATATGACACAACTTACGAGATTATCACAGATAAGGTATTTGATATAGTTGAATGTCTAGCTGCCACAATATAAACTATATCCCTCTATAAGCCAACTCACATGATTCTATTCAAATCTGGCGACTATAGTTGAAGCATACCTCCAAGGTCTTATCAGGTCCTTCAAGGAAGAGATTTTGTATACAATTTTATCATGTATGTAGTTTGTCTTATCTAGATTCTATATTTCTTTGTCTTATTTGAAAGAATGTGTTAGCATTAAATAGAATAATAAAATTTCCCTTCAAACATCAACCTTGGAACCCCAATAAAATATATATCTAGAACTCTAAAAATTCAACTCTAGAAATAAATCCGTTATTCTAAAACTTTGTCTTCAGAGAAAACCCTCAAAGTTTCCACTAATCGATCTTGAAGCCCAAATGTGAAACCTCTGTGATTCTACTGAAGAGAGGATCTAGGTTTTGTCCAAATCCGTAGACATTCCTCAAGCACTAGAAAGATGAGCTCTCCTGAAAACCAAACAAATAATAATAATTTTGTATAATGAGAAATGAGCTCCCAAGTCATTTTTATAATACATTTTTTATCTTTCCTACCAAAATCAATTAGCACTCAATTATAAAGTGACAATTAAATTATCTTTTAAATATTCCTCAACGTCACTTTATAACTCCATTTAAATTAATCATTTAATATTGTGTACAACTAAAATCGGTTTGGATAATTAATTAATTAAATATAAGTTATTTAATTAGTAAACTTTTTAATTCGTCTACTTATAGTTCATTTTTGAATTCTTCTATCTTAAATCACATTCTTCTAATCTTATTTACATAAACAAATTTAAATAGTTTTTCTTATTTAATTATATTTCCTCTTATTAAATTTAAATTTAGTCACATGTCTACAAATTTTTCCTTCTTCCACCTCATCATGTGTCTCAACAAATTGAATATGTCAAATATTTAATTTAGCATTATCCTCAAAAAATTATGAAACAACTTTGGGACACTTGGCTCTCTTCTTCCATTTATTCTTCCTAACTCTTGGCAGATTGTTTTACTAAAGGGAACACTCTCCTTGATTCTCTCTAACTTCTTCATCCTCCACCCTCAATCTCCAGCTAAAATCCTAACCATTGGTTGCTACCACATCAAAATATGCCTTGGAAAATCTATAAATACAACCTCATTCTACAACAAAAGAATCCCACTCTTGAGGAATCTTACTCTATAGAATTTTCACTAGAGCATTTGTGAGCATTTAGTTTTTTTAGCATTTAGAATCATTTAACATAATCATGGCTTTGTTCTTAGCTACATATTAGTTTATGTAGTTTCATCACATCATTGGCATAGTATAACCTTCATTTTCATACAACATCACTAAGCATCATATCCTTATCACAACATCATTATCATAGAATCACTATCATATAGTTCAATCAATCATGTAGGAATAGATTTCTTGTATTTTCCAGCATCTTGTTCTTTAGGTTGTCATTCTAAAGGTCATAGTGCACAAACAATCTGAAAGCCATTATGATTTCATGAATCCTTGGAGATAGAGAACAATGGGACAACTTTAGAGAATTTGTTTGTTTCAATTTGATTAGATCTATTATTTGAATTATCTAATATAATGTTTAATAGATTTTTTGGTTTTATTACTCATTCACATATTTCATACACACATAAAATTGGCGCCCACTGTGGGGCCTAGCCCCATTTTTATTAATGTTTTCTGGAAAGTTTGTTTACATATTTGGATGTGAACTACTATGTAGCACACCCGTGGTTTCTTTCAATGCATACGAAACATCTTTCTGTGCATCCAAGCCTTGTTTTAGTGCATCCAATTTATCTTTCAACGCATCAGGATAATCTTTTAGCACATTCAATAGTTCTTTTAGTGCATTTAGTAGTTATTTTAGCACACTCAATAGTTTTTCTAGCTCATTCAGTTGTTCTTTTAGCGCATCTGATTGATCTTTTAGCACATGTTACTATTTTAACGCATCTAGTTTTCTTTGTAGGAACTTTGAATTTTGGATACTAATTGATGTATTTCTAGTTTGTAGCTACTTTAAAGGCTGTCAAAGACAATTATCTAAAACTACTAATGGTGTTTGTAGGGGTTGGAGATATTTTTGTCTTCTTTTGATTAAATTAGGCATCTAGTTTAATTAAGAGGTTAATGAACACCTTGTTTACTGTGCTTGTAAAGTGATAGGCCTATGCTCTCCCCATCACTGGATGACTAGAATGTTAGACTCACTCTTTCATGTTTTGATAGCACCTTTAGAAGACCTGCCATAGTGGGAAAAAGTACTCATCCTATGGGAACAACCTAAGTGGGAACAACTAAAGCCAAGTTTTTTGACCCACTATAATCAAAAGTGAATTTGAGGAAACTTAAAATTCAATGGCAGTGTGCAAGATAACCATCCCCAAATCCTTTGTTCTAAAGGTTGGGAGGTCTCTTGAGGGAATTTATTATTTGTTGCACCGAATGAAAACCTTTACTATGAACTTTAAGTGTAGAAGCCAATTGAGTTAGTCTTTGAACATTTTTAATATTCACAGTGCAAGGGGAGGGAAGAATCTGCCCCCAAGATACTCACCATATAACTATCAGGGATTATTGGCCAAAAGTGGAGGATTCGACTTTGGTTAAGAATCGATAAAGGCAAAAAAACAAGCACCCTCTAGGGGGTGATATGGCTGTATGAGCTAACATAGTTCTAATATGTGGGCTATGATATTATTAACAACCCTTGACATTAGGAGTGTTTGATTTGTTTGCTCTTGTTCTATACCTATGGAAATCAAAGGGATTAGACGAGATCCTTGAACATACACTTAATGTTTAGTTCCTAGGGTTGAGACAATTGTTTTACAACTTGTTGTTGTGTTTGAGATCATTATTCAAGAGATCATCCATTTAAAAACACTTAATTCACATAATTCACAAATAGGAAAAAGTAAAAAAAAAATCATTGTTCAGAAGATTATCCCTTGAAAACATTCAAATTCACTGATTCAAAGCAAAATAACTAGAACACTTTCAAAACAGTGAAACACTTCTAGTTTAGCACATGAATTCCCTGTGTTAGCACATTGAGCTCATATTCTAGTGCATCTGAGTCATTTTCCAATGCATTTAACTAATTTTCTAGCGCATCTATGTCCTTTTCTTGTGAATTTGTTCCATCTTCCAGTGCATTGCCAAATCTTTTTATTACATTTTCCTAATAATCCAACAAAGTACCAAGTTGAATCATCTTTAGGGGAAGTCTAGTGCATCATTGGCTTGTTTTAGCACATTTGATCCATTGTCTAGCACATCTGAGTCATTTTTTGGCGCTTTTGACCCATATTCTTGAGCTTATAGTCCATTTTTTGGTGCATTTGCATCATCTTTTAGTGCATCATGTTTCTATTCTAGCGCATATAGGGCACAATTTAGCACATCTAGGCCATCTTTTAGCGCATCCATTCCATCTTCTAGCACATTTGTACCCTATTTTAGCGCATCTAGTTAAATCACAAACAAAGAGTTAAATTCGCCATCTGAATGACATCTAGGGATATGTGGAAAAATAGAATCATTCCTTAGTCACAACACGGGTTTAAACTTGAAGAAACTTGACTTTGCAAGTGAAATTCTATTAACTAACCTAAGATCTAACACCTTAAAGTGCCTAATCATCAATCACATCTCTAATTGTTAAGCTAAGTTTCACCATCAAGATCTGTCATCCTTCATCATGAAACAACCCTATACAATCAAATTTAACTTAGTCTCATCAATAGGATCCATCATCCTATTTGACTTAGTTATTATCATTGGAACTTCTCAAACAAAGATCAAAGTTTAGTAAAACTTTAACACTTGTATGCCCATTTTAACAAGATCCTAAAAGCAAAAACTCAAAGAAAAGGAAATTGAAACTCAAAACACCATGGTTGAGGGTGAAGAAAATCCTTTCCATAGATTCCACCAACTTGAAAATGATGAAATCATTGAGGACATTCAAATAGCTCAACAAGACCCAAAATTCCACAAATTCATGGAGAAAGTTCTAGAAAAAGATGGGGAAAAATACTTTTTAATGCTAGCTAATCAAGGTGTCAAATTGCCTAATGACTTTGATGTTAATCAACTGAAAGGACCTCCTAAAAGAATAGAAACCTATCCACCAAACATAGATCCAATGGTTGCTTTAACTAATAAAATGAAAAATATGTACCAACTTCTTGACATGCAAAGAGGAACCACCAAAAGATATTTTCTGTAAGAAATTTTCCCATATCCTTTTGACCAAACTGTCAACATGATTCCTTTTCCCAAGCATTGTGAATTTCCAAAGTATGACAAATACAATAGTAAAATTGATCCTATAGATCATGTAAGGGAATTTCGAACCATGAGCTTGGAATTTACACATGAAGAGACTTATTTGATGAGATTTTTTCCATGAAGTTTGGGTGGACAATGCATGGAATGGTTCTCAAAACTTCCACCAGGTATTAGGCCTATTGAAGAGCTGGTCAATAAGTTTATCACTCAATATTCCTATAACATCCAACATGAGATAACCATGAAGGACCTTTACAACCCAAAACAAAAAAAGGGTGAATCATTCCTTATGTTTTTACAAAGATGGAGAAGATTGTTTTCTAGATATGCTCATCCCATAACTAAAAAGGAAAAGATGAAAATATTCATTGAAAATATAAATGATGAGATGAGCTATAGACCTGAATTGCAATGTCCACCCACCTTTGAGAAAATGATAAAAAATGGAATCAAAATTGAAGAATCCTTGGTTAAGAGAGGAGTCTTGAAAATCTATAATGAAGGAAACAACACAATGAACTCTTCCAATAATTATAATAGCAATGACAAACCAAAATTCTGGCAAAGAAACAAAAATGTTGGTAACAACGATGTTGCATCTGAAACAAATAATGCAAAACCAGTCTTTAATCTATCAGAAATTACTCCCAAGACCAATCAAAAAAATACCGAATCTAAACCACCACCATATCAAACATCATCAAATCGAAGAATATTTACACCTTTGGGACAATCACTAGAATTGATATTAAAGGAGCTTCTTACAACCAAGCTTATAACACTACTAGAGGCACGAGATTGGGAACCAAGAGTTAAACCTTCATGGTGGAATGATGCACATTATTGTGATTTTCACATAAACAAGGGCCATAAAACAAATGATTGCATGTAACTGAAACATTTGGTGCAAGATTTAATAGATAGAAAGGAAATATCAATATAAGGACCCCAAACAAATGTTGATCATGGAAAATTCAAAAATCATTTACCTAACTATGAAAAGGGGGATTCCTCTTCATCAAACACCAAAGGGAAATATGTGAACTATGTTTATGATTCTACCATTCTCCATATTGAGGCAGTTAATGATGAAACTAATGACATTGAAATTAATGAAAAACAAGACCTTATTGTAAATAAGAATCAAATTAGTGACATCAAAATTGAGCATGAACAAGACATTGTTATAGTTGGTAGTCAAAACAATGACAGTGTTACAGCTGAAACTCAATTCAATGATATCAACATCAAACCAAACCAAATCAATGACATCACACAAGACATTGATGCAAATGATAACCAAATTAATGTCATTAAAATCATAGATAAACAAGACAACATGCTAATAAATGTGACCACAAGAGCTCAGTCAAAGTATGTCTTGAAGGGAAGTACTTCTAAAACACCCGCTACCCCATTGAATCAATACAACATTGTTCATAAATTGTAGAAAATCCCAACTTAGATATCAATATTGGAACTCCTTAAAATTTCACTAAATCACAAAGAAATTCTAGAACAAGCACTAGTGGCCACCACAATACCAAATAATCTGGAAGTTTTTCAATTCCAAGCTATGGTGGGACACTTGAATGCACCTCATTGCCTATAATTTTCTAAAAATGATGATGGATCCCTTACACATCCACACAATGTTTCCCTCCACATTGAGGTTTTAATTAAAAAACACCAGGTCAAACGTGTTCTAATAGATTATGGAGCTGACCTAAATATTTGCACTTTAAAACTTCTTTGTGCACTAGGATATTCAGAAAATGCAATCGATGTTAGAAGAAAAATCACTATAAAAGCCTATGATGATGAAGAGAGATCCTCCCAAGGATTGATAGTGTTACCAATTCAAGTGGGGCTAGTTGTAAAAGATATAATCTACCAAGTATCAGACAAGGAGTTGACATACAATAAACTCTTGGGACGTTCTTGGATCCATGAGATGCAAGTAGTGCCATCAATGTATCATCAATGTTTGAAATTTCCTTTCAATAGACAAGAGATTTCCATTTCAACTGATTCCAACAATCCTCAATACTGCAATACTCTTAAGATGGTCTAGGATACTTTTGTACCACACAACAGGGAAGCCATCACTCCCAGTTCATCAAACAATGAAGGTCAAATCAATTCTTTGTCAAATAAAATAGAGAAAAAAGTTCAGTCAAAGGATAAAGGCATTGGTGATTCCACATCCTCAAGCAATGAAAGTCAATTAAATTCTTTGTCAAGATTATTTGAGAAAAATTTTTAGCTAAAAGACAAAGGCATGGGGGAATATTCTTTTGAGCAATCATTATGTCTTTCACAATTGTTGCCTTCTCCTAGATCATATGAACAACCATCAACATCAAGACAATAATCCTCACAACCTATCACACTTTTTTATGGTAATTTTGTAAAAGCAGGCACTCTAGTGGATGAATCTAAAGACAAGGATGTTTTAAATTGGTTGTACAAAGATGAAGTATCACATGCATCAACTTCTAATGTTTTAACAAAGCCATATGGTAAAGGGTTTACAATCCTAGAGAAGATCCTGTTGGCAAAAGAAAAAAAGGTATCGTGGAACCCATACAACCTATCATAACTAATGCAAAGGACAAGACATGGATAGGATACAAAGAAGAGACAAAAGAAGAAACCAAGCAACAAATTTGTGAATGAATCCTCCAATTGCGAGATAGTTTTGAAATAGATTCCAATGAATATGAATGAGACTCACTCTTTGAAGAATCTTGTCAAGACAAAACTCAGGGTCTAGACCACTTGAAATTGGATCACAACATATTGATGACTCTAGTGAAGATGATCAAACATCGAGCGAGATAGATCATTCAAAAGAGAGTAACATCATAGACCTTGACATTGATATCAAACACTTTGATGATGTTTCCATCATGACACTAACCCATTTTGATCTTAACCAATCTGATGATTCTTTACCACTGGTAAACCCCAAAATAATTGATTGGGACCAAACCGAGCTACTTGATATCCCCATCTTTCCAAATGATTATGCCATTTTGAACTTATTTTGTTCTAAAAAACTTGAAACAAGTTTCACCAATGAATCTCATAATGAAGCTTTAGACAAAGGAAGTGCCAAATCTCTTAGTTGTAAAATGAATATAAAAAATCAATCTAATGGTGAAAACCATTTAATGGAAGTATTAGATCAAGAAAAAGTAAAAATAAAGAGTGTATCCAATGGTGAAAACCTTTCTAAGGCACCGAAAGATGGAATATTTGATACTCTTCCCAAGCACTATCATGAGAGATCTTTAGTACTAGTTGATCCCACACAATCCATCAACATTTGTATAGTTGAAATAGTCAAGAACCTACATCTAGCAACATCCATGACAGAGGAAGAAAAACCAAGCTTCACCAAATTCTTTGAGGAGAGACATATTGATCCAGGTGGATCTCGAAGGCCTAAAAAATCCAGCAACTTCAAAATCTCCTAGAACTGGCATCAATGCATAGAACATAGCAATACGATCCTGACGCAACTTGAAGCGCATCAAAAGGAGTTCATTTTCTCAAGTTATGGCCAGTCAAACTTTTGGTCAAACTGCCATTAGGGGTCGTCCAAGAAGCGAAAAAAATGATTGTCTTAGAAATCGACGGAAGTAGTTTCAAATTGAAGAGCTCGTCAAGACGATTCTGGCAATGTTCGTTTCATTGAAATTCGACATCGTATGCTTGAGATATCGGTAGTCAAAGTTCAGAGAGGAGATTGACCTTTGACCGTACGGATGCTGACATCATCAACCAGTCCGTACTGTACGAAATCTGATGTGGACAAACTAGATTGTGACATGTGGAATTTGTATGGACCAATCAGATTGTGACACGTGTCCATCCATACATCTTGTGTGGCATCTCCGTGCTCTAGTCAATGTACAGTGGCAGCCTAGTCAGCATGCAAGTGGCAGCAATCATCAATGAGGTGGTAGTGACGTGTCTCTGACAGCCAATCAAGTTCTGCCACGTGGCATTCTCCAAGCGTGACACATGTCCCTTATCTCCGTCAGCATTGGTCAAGTTGATTTATTCAACAAAAGGTTTTGATATCCGACGGGTTTGAACCTGTGACCATTCAGATAACAACCGACATCAACTTCTAATGATTTAACAAAGCCATATGGTAAAGGGTTTACAATCCTAGAGAAGATCCTGTCGGCAAAAGAAAAAAAGGTATCATGGAACCCATACAACCTATCATAACTAATGCAAAGGACAAGACATGGCTAGGATACAAAGAAGAGTCAAAAGAAGAAACCAAGCAGCAAATTTGTGAACGAATCCTCCAATTGCAAGATAGTTTTGAAATAGATTCCAATGAATATGAACGAGACTCACTCTTTGAAGAATCTTGTCAAGAAAAAACTCAGGGTCTAGACCACTTGAAATTGGATCACAACATATTGATGACTCTAGTGAAGATGATCAAACATCAAGCAAGATAGATCATTCAAAAGAGAGTAACATCATAGACCTTGACATTGATATCAAACACTTTGACGATGTTTCCATCATGACACTAACCCATTTTGATCTTAACCAATCTGATGATTCTTTACCATTGGTAAACCCCAAAATAATTGATTGGGACCAAACCGAGCTACTTGATATCCCCATCTTTCCAAATGATTATGCCATTTTGAACTTCATTTGTTCTAAAAATCTTGAAACAAGTTTCACCAATGAATCTCATAATGAAGCTTTAGACAAAGGAAGTGCCAAATCTCTTAGTTGTAAAATGAATATAAAAAATCAATCTAATGGTGAAAACCATTTAATGGAAGTATTAGATCAAGAAAAAGTAAAAATAAAGAGTGTATCCAATGGTGAAAACCTTTCTGAGGCATCAAAAGATGGAATATTTGACACTCTTCCCAAGCACTATCATGAGAGATCTTCAGTACTAGTTGAGCCCACACAATCCATCAACATTTGTACAGTTGAAATAGTCAAGACCCTACATCTAGCAACATCCATGATAGAGGAAGAAAAACCAAGCTTCACCAAATTCTTTGAGGAGAGACATATTGATCCAGGTGGATCTCGAAGGCCTCAAAAATCCAGCAACTTCAAAATCTCCTAGAACTGGCATCAATGCATAGAACATAGCAATATGATCCTGACGCAACTTGAAGCGCATCAAAAGGAGTCCGTTTGCTCAAGTTACGGCCAATCAAACTTTTGGTCAAACTGCCATCAGGGGTCATCCAAGAAGCAAAAAAAATGATTGTCTTAGAAATTGATAGAAGCAGTTTCAAATTGAAGAGCTCATCAAGACAATTCTGACAACGTTCGTTTCATCAAAATCCGACATCGTATGCTTGAGATATCAGCAGTCAAAGTTCAGAGAGGAGATTGACCTTTGACCGTACGGATGCTGACATCATCAACCAGTCCATACTGTACGGAATCTGATGTGGAAAAACTAAAGTGTGACATGTGGCATTTGTACAAACCAATCAGATTGTGACACGTGTCCATCCTTACATCTTGCGTGGCATCTCCGTGCTCTAGTCAGTGTACAGTGGCAACCTAGTCATCGTGCAGGTGGCAGCAATCATCGATGAGGTGGCAATGACGTGTCTCTGACAGCCAATCAGGTTCTACCACGTGGCATTCTCCAAGCGTGACACATGTCCCCTATCTTCGTCGGCGTCGGTCGAGTTGATTTATTCAACAAAAGGTTTTGATAGCCGACGGGTTTGAACCCATGACCATTCAAATAACAATCGGTCGTTTTCACCATTAGAGCAGGAGCGGTGGGCTTTAGTATTATTGTGCACCATTTATTTTTTTTTAATGTGTGGGCTGAGGGTAAAAACAAAAGGTGGTTAGTGGGGTTGGAACCCCCGACCAACCGTTCGCCAAAAATATGCACTACTGACAAACCGCTGATGGCAGTTTAAATATATGTGGAGTCGGTTTCTTTTTCTTGTATGTTTAGGCCCGAAGCCTTAACAAAATGGCTTGTTTTTATTGTAAAACCCCGTAACCACTAAAACAAAAGGGGTCTAAAAAACAAATAAGCCAATTTATGGATTGTTAATAGGGGGTTATGTTGTTTTTTTGCAATTATGAAGGATTTTGGCCTAATTAGGCTAATTTCATGTATAAAAGGAGGGAAAGGTATGCTCTTAGGAGCTATTTAGAATTCAAAGGTGTGAAGGTGTCTCTTGAGTGATCTCATTCTTTGTAAAAAACTCTTGGAGAGTTTATTTTCTCTTATTAAAGGGTTTGGAGTGAGTTATTGGAGATGTTTGAGAGCTAGGTGGTCTTTAGGGAGCAGAGATAAGAACTTAGTGAGTCCTTTGAGAGATTTTGTACGACTTTAAAAGTTGATTGTAAAGGCTTGATGCCTCATGTATTGTATTCATGTACTCTTATTGAGAGAGTGTGAGTTGCAGTTTTATTGCTTGATAGCATTGTAAAGGTGGCGAAGGAGTTAGGCACAAACATGTTCTCAGATAGATCCTGTCATTGAAGTGTGGAAGTGGGAAGAGCCTGAAGTGCAAGAATCTTCCTGGGAAGTAGATTGTAACTCAGTGAAAGACCATGGTGATGTAAAATAAGTTGCATCATAGTAATGGCATCGATCACGAGTATTTGCAGATCCGGAGACGTAGCCAGAAACTAGTGAACTCCGTGATCAAATCTCTTTGTCTCTCTTTTCTTGGTGCATGATTCTATCAACTTCTTTACTTTCCTATTTTTTATGTGGTTATTTGCTCAATTCACAAGCATCGTTAGTTACGATCTTAATTTTAAATCTGTATCTTGGTGAATCTAACAAGTTGTTAAGTGATTCATAGTAAGGAGTTTACAAATCACATATCAAATTTTCTTGGTCTTATGCTACCATGCTAGGGATAGATCCAAATCTTATAATGCACAATTTATCACTACCACCTGGAATAAATCCAGTGAAGCAAAAATTGAGAAAAATGCATCCGCATATTGCCCTCCTAGTGAAAGCTTAATTGAAAAAATTATTGGATCCAAGATTCATCCAACCTATTGATTATGTTGAATGGATCTCAAACATTGTACCAGTTTCATAATCATATAACATTAGGATATGTACAAATTTCAAAGATCTTAAAAGGGCTTGTCCAGAGGATGATTTTCCTTTACCCAACATTGACATCATTATGGATTTGACAACAGGTAACACAATGATATCACTCATGGATGGATTTTTCAGGCTACAATTAGATCAAAATAACACTAGAAGATGAAAATAAAACAATGTTCACATGTCCATGCAGTACATTCTACTAGAACATTGTGCCTTTTGGATTGAAGAACACAGGGGCTACTTATCAACACGCAATGACAACCATTTTTCATGAAATGATGCACACCTTTATGGAGGACTATGTGGACGACTTGTTAGCCAAATCATTCACTAGAGAAGGAAACCTGGAAATCCTAGATAATATCTTCACTTGATTGGAAAAGTTCAATGTGATATTAAACCCAAAGAAATGTGTATTTGGCGTGACATCAACAAAACTCTTAGGATATATAGTCTCATCTAAGGGTATTGAAGTGGATTCATCCAAAGTAAAAGCAATCATGGAGATGTTTCCTCCTAAGAACATCTGCTAGTTAAGATCTTTACAGGGACAATTCCAATTTATTAGGAGATTTATTGCACAACTGGTAGATAAAACTCATCCTTTTAATCACTTACTACACAAGAATGTTTCTTTCAAATGGGATGAAAAATGTGAAGCATCTTTTAATCAATTGAAGTAGTATCTGATGTCCCCACCCATACTGGTACCACCAATAGAAGGAAGACCACTATTACTCTACATAGAACCAAACAAGGTATCTTTGGGTGCTTTGTTGGCCCAGGAAGACTTTGTGGGAAAAGAAAGGGCTATTTATTACACCAGTAGAACATTTAATGGCTATGAAATAAACTACACATTCATTGAAAAATCTTGTTTGCGGTAGTGTTTGATACTCAACAATTGAGACATTACATGTTAACACATACCATCAAATTGATACCCAAGATCGATCCATTGAAATATTTACTCAATAAATCCAATTTAACTAGAAGATTCGCAAAGTGGATAATTACGAGGTATTTTCCACAGTGTGTCAAATTATGATATTTCTATCATAAAAGCACACTTGATCTAGAGTAGTATTGGGATGGGTGATTTCCTGGGAAGGTCCAATGCTTCACCTCTATGAGCATCACCTAGATGTAATGAGTGATAAGTATACCATTCATTGTAATGAAAGATGGGTTCTTGTGAACCACTACTCATGAAACATGGGTCAATGATTTTGACTCAAAACTAAACTATTGAATCCTGATAGCAATATCATAAAGCGGGTAATGATATTGAGTGAGTTTGACATTCAGTATGTGGAAAAAAAGAAATCAAGGGCCAAGCAATAACCAAATAGCTAGCTGAAGCACCATTACAAGATGATCATCCCATGCACATCGAATATCTAGATGTGGATGTCCTTATAGTGTCAACACAATAGTGGATGTTATACTTTGATGGATCTTACATGCAACATGGATCAAGTGTTGGAATTCTATTTGTCATGCCTCAGGGACACACCATTCAAAAATCCTACAGGTTGATGTTTCCTTGCACTAACAACACAACTGAGTATGAAGTATTAATCATTGGAATCAAGGTAGGTATAGAATGGAAAATCACCGAATTACAAGTCTATGGATATTCTAAACTAGTCATAAATCAGGTTAATGATGATTATTAGACAAAAGATGACAAGTTGATGTCGTACAAAAGAATGGTGGATGACTTCAAGAAGTACTTTTTTGAAATCAAATTTGAACAAATTCCTAGAGCGGACAAGAAAGTTGCAGATGCCATGACAACCATTGCCTCTCTTCTACAGATACCAAATAAATGAGATTGTTATGAATTCATGGTGGAACAACTGTTTAATCATGCCTATGATAACCTTGAATCCCAAGTCATATGCCATTTAGTTGAAGTTGAATCTTCAATTTATGGGAAGATATACACCTATCTAAAAGACAATATCCTACCACCAAATCTATCTTAAAACTAAAAAAGTAACTTTATCTGACAAGCAACTCGACACACCTTGATAGCCGATGTACTTTATCGATGAGGTCTTGATGGTACTCTCCTTTGATGTCTTGAACTTTACGAATCTGAAATTGCTTTGTGAGAGGTTCATGAAGGTTTTTGTGGCACTCATTCAAGTGGTCTTACCCTCGCTAAGAAACTCCTACGCTTGGGGTATTATAGGATGAACATGGAGAAATAGTCCTTTCAATTTGTTAAGAAATGAAAAAAGTGTAAAATCCATGACAACCTCATACATGCACCAACATAGGAGCTGCAACCATTTGCATCAACATGGCCTTTCTATCAATGGGGACTTGACCTTGTAGGTAAATTCATCCATCTTCATCCAATGGGCACAATTTCATCATCATAGCCATAAAGTACTTTACAAAGTGGATTGAAGTTGTTCCCTTAACCACAATCATTGAAAAACAAATTGCATCCTTCATCTTAAATTATATTATTTGTTAGTATGGTATTCCTTAGTCCATTATCACTAACAATGGTAGACCTTTCAAGAACCAAGATGTCCAAGAACTTTGTGAGAAATTTCATATCCAACATTGATTTTCTACACCTTACTATCCTCAAGGAAATGGCCAAGCAGAGGACTCAAACAAAACCATTTTGAAAATCTTAAAGAAAAATGTCAATGATGCTGGACGTGATTGACACATTCAACTAAACCCTGCTTTGTGGGCATACCGAACCAAAAATTGCACTACTACAGTTTCCACACCATATGCCCTTGTATATGGATCATAAGCAATCTTATTTATTGAGGTTGAGCTACCATCACTTTGGGTATCTTTGAAAGGAATCATTTTAGAAGAAGACTATCGAGTCTCTAGGCTATAGGAGTTGGAACTGTTGGATGAATACCACTAGCATGTTGTAGATCATTTGAAAGCCTGTCAACAAAGGATGTCAAGAAGTTAAAATCATAGAGTAAAACCAAGAACATTTCAAGTTGGTGACTTGGTCTTAAAAGAGAATCCTTGAAATCAACAAGATCGAGAAAAGAAGGGGAAGTTTGAACCAAACTGGTTAGGTTCTTTTATTGTCGTATCAGTCTTTGGATTAGGAGCATATCAATTGGCTACACTTGAAGGGGATTTGTTTAAGGAACCTATCAACAACCTGCATCTCAAGAAGTTCTACACCTAAATCATCTAGTGCACAAAAAAAGTGTTGAAAAAATACCAAAAAAATAGAAAAATTCTTGAAAAATGGTCACCCTGATGAAAACCTAGCAAACAAGTGTCTTGGTGATAACAAAAAAAAGTAAAAAAGAGAAAAATACAAAAATAAACAAAAAGCAAAAAAATCCAAAAAAAGTGAAAAATCAAAAAAATCATAAGTGCAATAAAATCTAGTGAAAACTTGGCAACAAATGCTATTTGCGATAGATTAGCTTTTCCATCTATTTGAGCATATGTCGACTGTTCACTTTCACTATCATTATCCCTATCATTGGAGAACCTCATGTACATATCTTGGCATTGCGGTCGTGTCTCACCTTGGTCTAGGGTAAAATCCTAAACTCACTTGGGGCAATAAAATTTGAGCTTAAACCAACAAAAAAATAGCAGTCAGACAACACAACAAACACATCAATCACACTAAAAATCAACATTGAACATCAATCACAAATTTTAAAAATCAACCATCCAAATGAACAACAAGATCAGTCAAAACAAATCTAACTGGATGATACTCTTCTAAATCACGATTTAACCAATTTAGCATGAATGTTCAACTATTATACTTTGATTTTTGTTATCATATCCCTGGAGCACCTTGAGGACATCTTCAACTAGAGAATCGATGATCAAGAATGATATTTTCTTTGTCTTTTTTTTGTGAGTTGATCATTACTACTATGTGAATTGTCACGAGATGTGCTCTACAAAGTATCACTAATGACATTTTGAATTTGCATAGGAAAATGATTAAATCTTGTCTGTTTATGCAAGAAATGCTCAGGTCATCTTGGTGTTATTATACCTAGATGCTTTTGTTAACTTGCAATATCAAAAAATCATGGAAGTAGTGCTTAGGTCATCATGGTCTAATTATACCATCAATGTTTTTACTCACTTTCAACAATTCAAAATCTCAATGATGATAAAAGCATAGCAAATCAACTGATACAATGACAACATTGCATATTTAGATTTGCATGGTTAAGTTAGATTGCATCCATATTAGTTTTGCATCTGTGTTATAGATTTTCCAAGCTTGGCAGAACTTCAAAATTATGTTATCTCTCTCATTCAAAGATTGAGTACATTTGACATTAACAAAAATAAATCATTCACATATAGTTGCATAATCATTTGCATATCATACATTAGAAAGCATTATTATCATAGATCATCCATCCATCTATGCATTAGATCATATATTTGCATTAAATAATAATAATAAAAAAGGTGTATCACATATCATTTGTATAATTAAATCCATCTTATAGAATGAAAGCATCATCCATAAAACATGTAGAATCATAATTCATATATCATCATTTCTGGTTGCATCCATACGTAACCATAACATAATCATGTAGACATCACATAAGCATCACATAGCATATAAAACAAAAATTAAACACATCCATCCTATGAATCTATCATAATCATCCATCTAAACACATATAGACACCATATAGATCAAAAAGGTATCCGCTACATATCATATAAATCTCAAAATAAATGTCAAGTGTACAATGACATCATGAAATGTAAAGAGATATATCAACAAAGTGGAAAAAAACATCAATGTCCTCAATGAAATCGGTGTATACAAATATCTCAGGTACACATCAAAAGTGAATGTCGAAGCCGTGTGCTACTCCACCTAGATAATGTTGGCCCCATTGCACCTCCTATTGTACCACCCAATGGACCTTCCCCTGGATCTCTGCGAGGTGGCCCAATGACACCCCTGCTGGTGGTCCTAGAATGATTGTGTCTTGTCCTAGAACTGGCAAATTGAGCATAATTGGCTTGTTTCTCTGCAGGAACTACCTCATGGTACCATCCCCTATAGTACTCTACCTCTCGAGTGACATGTGTGACCTCTCTGAGCATATCACACTATTGTCTCATGCTATCTCTCTATTGTGAGAGTAGTGATCTATACCCATGCCTGTGCCTGTGCTTGTAGTTTACCTTGTACCTGTGTTAGCTGTCCCTGTAAGGTCTGTACCTTGGCTTGTAAAGTAGCTATTTGTGCCTACTGCTGTTGAGAGATAAAATGAATTTGAATATGTTGTTGTGCTACAACCACCAAGGATCTCTTCCTCCGAGCCACTCTGACATCTAACACTGGTCCACCTCCATCTCCATCTCTGCCACCATCTCCATCTCCATCATCTTCGTCATAGCTGCTCTCTCCCTCCTCATCATCACCTCCTCCACCCCTCCTCCATCTTGATGCCTGATTGTCATCTAATGAAGGTACTGGCTCGTCTAGACTGGAAATCCTTGGGAAAGGATGTGCATAGAAATATTGTGCATACTCTTGTGATACTACAGCCTCTATGTTCTCTGGATGATAATCCCATGTAACTGCCTATAATATGAAGTACTCTTGACATTGCATCATATGATAAAGCAGGCCCCCACTCGAGAATGTCTTATCGTTTGCATGCATATAGTGCAACTCCTTGTGGCATATCATGTACTTGCCCGTACTATCACAACACTCTCGTGAGAAGGAATCCCTCAATCACAAATGGTGTCCTCCCATTCAGGTACCTCACAGTGCACACATACGACATCTTTGTGTCATCCTCTAGCCTCCATGTCACAGTATCCAAATCATCCAAAACTCTCCACCAATACTCTAACTTTACCAGCTTGTGCTGGACAACTAAACCTGTATATCCAAAAACATATGGTCATCTAGTTGGATGTTGTCTATCAACCACTAGACAAGTGACAACTATGTGCTCTCATGCCCATATCTATAGCAATGTCACCCCAATTGAAAAACTAGCCCCTCTGAGATATACTACCTAATGAAGATCGTGATACAAGTGAGCCAACATACAAGATCCCTAGGCATATCGGGTGCTCTAAGTAATCATGCTCTCCAATATCCGACCCCAACCAACTGATAGTCCCTTCGACCCAGGATAGGGACATAAGAAACCTCCAATGAATCCAACAAGAGCACATGGTAGTGGTTCATACGAATCAACCATCTCTCACCATGGAATCTCATATCCGCAAATCTAGTCATCAACAAAAATCCTCCACAATGCATCAGTGCCTCCCTGCTCCATGTGATTTTAAACCATGAGCTCACCAACAACAGGAATCCTCAAAATTTGATAAACATCCTTTGGAATGAATATCATCTCACAAGTTTCTAAGTGAAAGGTGTTGTGGTCACTGTACCACCTCTCAGTCAAAGCGGTCAAAAGTCCCTTGTTGATTCTATATTGGGGCATATTAATCAAAGAAGTCAACCTGCATTGCAAAATCACATCAAGATCAACCTACACTAGTTGAGGAATCAGGTCCCAGGTCTTTAGGAATCACTCCCAAGACTGAAGGATCCTCAAAGGCTCCTATCATCATAACATATCGCAAATCAACAATCTTATTGATCAACATCAATCAACCTATCAATCTAATAAACTCTAGTGATATTTTGATCAAATCTCATGAGCGTCTATCATTGATCCTCACCTATCATGAGGTCAATCATCATCATCATCATCTATCATTAATTCTTACCTATCATGAGGTCAATCATCATCATCCTATCATTGATTCTCACCTATCATGAGATCAATCATCATTTAATCTATCAACATCATCAAACATCATCAAACATCATCAAATCAACAACTGATGTGATCATTAAAACATCAAAAACAAGGAGAACAATCAAAAGTTCATCATTTTGGTGTAAATGCACTAGAACAGTGTCTCAATGCACTAAAAAATTCTATGTGCCAAAACATTTCATCAATGTGCCAAAACATTACATCAAAGCACTAAATTTGTGAATGCACCATAAAATTTACCAAATGCGCTATTTCACAACATCAATGTGCTAAAAGGCTCGATGCACCAAATTTTTTTTATCAATGTGCTAATTCCTAACTTCTATGTGCTAATTTATTATATGCGCTCAAATATTAACATAATGCGCTCATTTTTGGCACCTATGCGCTAAACTATTAACCCTATGCGCTAAACTATTAACCCTATGCGCTAAACAATTCAACCTATGTGCTACTCTACTCAATGTGCTAGAACATATACCCAATGCGCTATATCAGCAACTCAATGCACTAAAATCCAACTAACGGAATTCAAAACATTAAAAAATGTGCCAAAATCTATTCTAAATTTAAAAAGGAGGTTTATCGGGGTACATACCAGAGGTTCATATGCGGTCAGGCGATTGTGGTGTTGAACTCGCTCGAATCGATGGGTTTGGTAGGGGATCACCATCTTGCTCAATTTGCTCAAATCTCTCAATCACTCCAATCTTCAAATGCAAATGAACTCAAATGAGGATCTTTTTCATCCTTTTAGCTTTTTAACGGGTGATTAAGTGGTAATTAAGTGGGATCTATTTTATTTTTCAAAAAGGGCCTTAATTAATCAATTCATTAATGTGGTAGGTTCAATGTTATTTTTTGGGAGATAAATTGTCTCTGCATCATAACATTTCCAAATCATCATAAAATCATCAAAATTTCAAAAAATTCAAAAATTTCCCAATTTATCTCCCAAGGGGGCATATATTTATCATCACTCGAAAATCAACGTCTAGGGCACATCAAAAAAATTTTGTCAACACTACTCGGAAATTTTTCTTTGAAGCAATGTGTAAACACATCACTTCAAAGAGGGGAAAAATGCATATACCTAAAATCAATCTGGATAATTAATTAATTAAATACAAGTTATTTAATTAATAAACCTTTTAATTCGTCTACTTATAAATAAATTTTAAATTTATTTATATAGTTCATTTTCTAATTCTTCTATCTTAAATCGCATTCTTCTAATGTTAATTAAATAAACAAATTCAAATAGTTTGTCTTATTTAATTATATTTCCTCTTATTAAATTTAAATTGTAAAATTTAAATTTAGTTGCATGTCTACAACTTTTTCCTCCTTCCACCTCATTATGTGTCTCAACAAATTGAATATGTCAAATATTTAATTTAGCGTTATCCTCAACAAATTATGAAACAACTTTGGGACACTTGGCTCTCTTCTTCCATTTATTCTTTCTAACACTTGGCAGATTGTTTTACTAAAGGGAACACTCTCCTTGATTCTCGCTAACTTCTTCATCCTCCACCCTCGATCTCTCCAACTAAAATCCTGACCGTTTGTTGCTGCCACATTAGAATATGCCTTGGAAAATCTATAAATACAACCTCATTCTACAACAAAAGCATCTCACTCTTGAGCAATCTTACTTTGCAGAATTTTCACTAGAGCATTTGTGAGCATTTAGCATTTTTAGCATGTTTCAAACCATTTAACATAATCATGGCTTTGTTGTTAGCTACATATTAGTTTATGTAGTTTCATCACATCATTAACATAGTATAACCTTCATTTTCATATAGCAGCATTTAGCATAATATCCTTATCACAACATCATTATCATAGAATCACTATCATATAGTTCAATCAATCATGTAGGAATAGATTTCTTGTATTTTCCAACATCTTGTTCTTCAGGTTGTCATTCTAAAGGTCATAGTGCACAAACAATCTGAGAGCCATTACTGATCTATTTAGGATCTAGGACAAATTGCTTACAGAATGCTTAACGTAAATGATCACTTAATACAATGCTCAAATGAACAAATTAACATAATATAATTGCCAAGATAATGAACTGAAAAGAAAGAGAGAAGATAAAGAGGAGACAAACGCAATTGATAACAGAGTTCGTCCCTAAGGACTATGTCTCTGGGCCCCTCTCCAACGAAGTGACCGATCTGATTATACTCCAAAAATTAGTTACAATTGCTTCAATGACTATCTCCTTCAAGCACAACATAACGTTCCTCTGATGTGCGAAAATGTCTGCAAAATCTCCTAAGCATTCTCTCCTCACCACCTGGACTTCGAAAATCCCATCTCTACCCCTCTTTCTATACATAAAATATGCCTAATATGGCTTAACCACCAAAATTAATGGCTTAACCAATTATTAAATGGCTTAACCTCCTCTAACAACTTGGATCATGACTAATTTATCCTTTGAAATCTTTTGGTTCAGAGGATTAAGGTGTATTTTGGCCATATAGCCCCATTTGGTTAGGCTCGGCCAACTACCCTTTAACAAAATTAAACTAACTCCCATTATATTTTAGGAGCCGTTGGTGGTCTATCGGTGAGTATAAATTTTATATGCCGCATGGTCGGGGGTTCAAAACCCGCCGACCACATTTTTCAAACCAAACCCCGACAGTTATCAACAACAAAACAAACCAGGTCTACATAGTTGTTTGAAGGCCACATTTGGTGCAACGACTAACGGCTCGGCCGTTTGGGCAGAGATTGCAGGGTCGAGCCCATTGCAACCTATTTTTGGTCCACCATTCAACTGCTACTGCCAAAGGCCAATGACACATGTCACGATGCTATTCGACCAGGATGCTGACGAGTACGCTGACCAAGCTACTGACGATGCTGCCCACATGTCTGATGACATGTCGTACGGATGCCACATGTCTCACCTAGATTCGTCCATATAAATTCTGTACGGTACGGACGGACACGTTAGCATGATGACGTCATCAATTGTACCTTCAATTTGACTGAAGTTTGACTGCTTCTAACTCAAGCATACGACGTCAGATTTTGATGAAATGAACGCCATCAGAATCATCTCGATGAGCTCTTTGTGATGACACTAGTTCCTTTGATTTTTGAGATGATCATTTTTTCACCTTCTGGATGACCCCTGATGGAAGTTTGACTGGCCGTAACTTGCACAAAAGGAGTCCTTTTGGCCCCGTTCAAGTTGCGTTGGAATCAGGACGTCATTCTCTTTTTGATGGTGCTAAATTCTGGAGTATTGGGAACACTTCAATTTTCACTAAAAAAATGTTCCCCGGATCAATTACGATTTAACGAATCCTTGGAGATAGAGAACAATGGGACATCTTTAGAGATTTTTTTTGTTTCAATTGGATTAGATCTGTTATTTGAATTCTCTAATATAATGTTTCATTGATTGTGTGTTTTTATTACTCATTCACATATTTCATACACACAAATATTACCATTATAATTACACTTTTTTCCATGTAACATTAAATAATTAAATTAATTAATGTTTGTGAGGCATGATAGAAAATAGGGACATTACAGTCCTCCCTTCCCAAAGATTGCTTGTCCCCAAAAAAACCATACTTACATTCCATCGCCAAATATCAAGATCCTAGATGAACCTGTAGAATACTCCATCACAACCCTATGGTGTCAACATGATACCACTATATACAACAACTCTATCAAACCCTTTAGTAGAAAGGAATAGTCTACTAGTCATACCAATTCCTAGATACCATAGCCAAATTGGGAGTCCATCATCCCTAACACCTACTGACTTTCGTTGTGCCGCTTTGATAACCATTGGAATTCAAATGAGCCAAGTCTTAGATTCCTATTTTTGTGAGCAATTGTCAAGTAGAAACAATTCAAAGAACCCACAACATTTGAATTCATCTATTTATGATGGAAGCACATCATACCAGACGAACCATGCAATCTTTTAACACACTCGTATTTATGTGCCATTAGATCATGTGTACATGGGCTGAAAGAAAAATGGTGAACACACCTCACCATGCAATCAAGGTGAAACTCACCCACTTGTTGCAATGGAATGTCTCACCCACTTGTGGCAATGGAATGTCATCACACTCATTTGGATTCTATACTTCATTGCTACTAGAAAAATATGATTTTCAACTTAGATTGTGATGGAAACACCTTGCAACAACTCTATAAACCTTCTTTGCAACCCTAATGGAAAGGTCTTTGTCTAAAAGAAAATAGAGGTAATATGATTTTATTACCTCTAAAGCATGCTTGGTATTCCACAAGCTTGGAATAGAAGCTCCAATCGATACCTTGTTATACCTTTCCTCAAATTCAATTAATCAAAGGAGGTATTCAATAAAATTATGTGTGCTATTGAAGCGAGATGAGGTTTGAACAACCTTATCTTCAATAACCTTTAGCTGATCCTTCCATTCATGTGACTCAGTAGACCAATGATCACAATCAACTACATAAACTAATTTTTTTGATTTTCTTTTAGGAGGGGGAAATGTATATCATCATGAGTGTCATTTTATCCACTAGATGATGCCCTGCAATCCTCCTATAGAGAAGATGGAACATCATTGTTAGAAAAAAATCCACCTCCTCATCACAAAACCTATCAATAGCAATCTCTACATCACCAATGTAGAGACTTGGGCCATATTTCACATGTAGATGATTTTTCTCCAATGACACCTACTACAACATAATATTCCCTTTTAAACCCATCCAGTGCACTCATCCCATTGATGTCATTTAAACCTGTAATTGAAATTGATATTTCAACATCTTCAGTATCTACATTCTCACAATCAATGGATGTATGTTCATCATTGATGGTTTCCATAGATAGTTGAGTTTGAATTGTGAGTGTTGAAGAATGTGCCAAGCTCAACTCTATGGAGAGCTCACCAATCTGAGTCTCTAAGTCTTGAAGGCCCATTTGAGTGCTCTTCAAGGAGTCCATGATGACCTCAAGCTCATAAGTGATCTTATTGACCTCCTCTTCTTTCCCTTTTAGTGCATCATAATAAATCTCATCAAGCATGAGAAGATGATCTCTATCTACAAGTAAGTGAAGGTAATTAGATTTCATTACACCAAAAGCTTCTCTAAATACAGGAACATTTGCAATGGAAAGTTCTCCATCCAGGTCCTTATGTGTTCTTGGGGTCCTTCAACAACACTTTTCCATAAACTTCTATGTATCATCAAAATGTTTCATGGCTACACTGGTCATGTCTTCACTTACTTTCAACTGACCTGCCAAATGTTGGGACCCTTGAGACCTATCATCCTCATACAAAAATTTTGATTTGTAATCAACACTATGATATGGTGTCAAATCACCATCACCAATTGTTTAGAAAACATCAAATCATGTGTGCTATCATCATGTCCATCATAAGCACTGGTGCCATCCACCTCATAAGATAGCTCTAATGGAGTATTAGAGGCTACTATTTTGACAACCTCATTGCACACTTCCTCTTCCAGAATAGATGCATGTACATCCAAAGAATCATCTTGAAATTCTACCAAACAACCATCATGAGGTATGGCATCCTCGTCACCAACAACTATTTTTACACTCCTAATCTATCTTCCCAACTAATTTATGAGGCTCCAACAACTCCAGGTGATCCATATTAAGGGAAAAAATTGGGCATTTTAAAATATTTTAAAAAATAAATCTAATTTAAATACCTATATCGAATTAAGGATGAGCATGACATCCAAAACTCAAAAGAATCCAAGAAACAAAGAGAGGGAATAGATTTACCTCTTGCTTTGATTTCACCCAAAACATATTTTTTTAAAAAAAATTGTCCAACACAAGAAATGGAATCACTCATGCAATGAAAAAACCTTCAATTCCTTTTAGTCTAATGCGATCTCCAATCTCATCCAAAACCCATTCGCAATTCATAGTTTTCAAATTTCAAAGGGAGAGGGTTTAAGAGCCATTTTCCCCCAAAATACAACAATGAATTAAAAATCTCATTTCTTTTCCTTTATGTCTATTTTCTAATTTTCATCTTCTTCTATTTTTTATTTTCAATTTTTTTTTTTCCCAAAACACATTTCATAATAATTTATAATTCTCAATCAATCCTTTTGCAAATTTAAAATAAAACTAATTAAATTTATCAAATACTTCCATGTTCTAATGAAATAATTTTAATTTAATTCTAATTGCACCCAATTTAAATATAATTTTGTAAAGAAATTAACTTAACATTATTTGTCTTTCTTCAAATCTCACAAAGCATTTAACCAAGGATGCAATAATCAATTCATCAAACACATTTATGTGCAAATTAAAATTAAACTATCAAATTAAAGCACATAATTAGGAGTAACCAACAACACAAATGGACTCCAGAATTGCCTCCAATTTGGATCTATGTTTACATAGGGTCACATGTGACATACCTCATACTTGATTTAAGTATGACTGAGAGCAAAAAATAAACAAGGCTTAATGTGATATCTCCAAAATAACCATTGTTGGGGAATAACTCAAACCTACCTTTTTAGATGGATAAATACCTTGTACATGCAGCCTCAAATAAAACATCGAGTTTGCCTACTTAATATATAATATTTTGAATCAACACATTTAAACCCAATTGATGAAAAGGGAGACTCTCCCTTTCAAATATGAAACCAAACACACACAAAACACTATGCAAGAAGGCAAAATATCACAGTGTAACACAACTTATGGAAGAGAAATCTGCAACATATATTGTATTCCAAATCTGAAAATGAATTACATAATCATGGAGCTCATATGCTTTCTTACAACTTGGGCTTCACACATAAAAAACCTGCAACATCAACATTCTGGCTTCATTCTAACAACATTTGGGTAGGCAACCATAACTTCTCCAAAAGCCCCCTTCTCCAAATGAGCAAGAATCAATATATAGAGAATGTGTGAGGAGAAAACAATCATTGGTTTCCCAAAACAACCTTCAATTACCATGTTGAAATCCCACACCCAACTTTGAGGAGAGTAAAATATTAAATATTAAATATTTAATTGTAAATATGACCCTCATGTGGGCATCTAGCTCTCGACCAATGATCTTGGCCAACTATGACACCTTCATTGATTCCTAAAGGCTTCAACATGTCCAAATACAAACATACAACAACATGCAAATGTATGCAAGGCATGCAATTGAACACACAAGAACATGCACCTCAAGTGGTCCCCACCAAGAAATGGGATGCCCAAAAGGAATATTTCCCCTTTTATGGCTTAGAAACATTTATTGGAATATAATTCCACCAAATTTACATTTACAATTTCGCCACAAGGGAATTTATAAAGTTGTAAATTAAAATATTTATTCTCCTAACCCATAAGCCCTTATTGAAAATAAATAAAATTGAAATAACTTGATATTTTTTGTTATACAAGATTATCAGTTCACCTTTGATGCTCTTGCATTAGACACCCATGGTAATTTGAAGTGTTTCATGAGTTGAACTCATAAACATTTGTAGATCCTGTGCTTATCCTGGACCCATATGCTTACCTTATCTTTTTGAACATCTTTTCAAACCAACCTCTATGATTTGATGTCCCTTCCATCCTTCATTCTTCCTCTCTTCCTTCCTCTTTTCACAAATTCCAATTCCCACAAATTTGCACTATGAAATGCTGGAAAATCATAAGAATTAATTTTCTCTTCTTCAGTCAAATAAGGAAACTCGAGGTATTAACTCTCTGGGCCTGTTATTGCTACAAACACTGGTTCATTTTCTATTTCTATTCGGTCCATGTGTTCCTCCTTCTCTATATCTCTTGTAAAGCAATTTCCAGCTACAAATTCAATGTTAGTAACACAATCAAAATACTAATCCTTTTCATCTTTTCAGGCTCCTTATCTATTTTAATGTCAATAACACAATCAAAATATTCTTCCTTTCCATCCAACAACAAAATGTCATTCACAAAAATCTCTTTATCAAATGGGAAGTCATCAATTGATACAAACAAAATCTCACTAAACAACTCAACATTCACTTTCTCACCTTCTTCCTTACTTGCAATTGTAATTCCTTCATTCACTAATGTACTTATTGCTATAATATCTTCTTCTACATTAATCTTATCATGCTCACATAAATCAACAACATTTTCATAGAACCAAGATTTTACCTCTTCTTTCTCCACTGAAACTTTCACTCTACCCTTTTTGAACACAATCAACACTACTGCAACTTGCATTAGAAAATCATGATCTTCATCCTAATCCTCTTTAACTAATTTTCTAACTCGATTAACCATTAATTTTGTAGTGTCATGACATACCTTTCTTTCTTCTTTATTCAAAGGTTTCAACTTGTGTTTTCAATTCCATCCTTCATCAAGGAGTAGGTATTGTCATACCCATCATGCACTCCTTTCTTGTCAAACTACCAAGTTCTTCCCCATAATAAGTGGAAAATTTCCATAGACATAATATCACACAAAATTTCATCATAATAATCACCAATCTTAAATCTTATCAAGCATTGTTCATTCACCAAAATCTTACGGTCATCTTGTAACCAAGCAATCATGCATGGATGCAGGTGTCTTCTCCAAGTTCTAGCTCTAACTTATTCACCATTTCTTTAGAAACAAGATTTTTAGTATTATCACCATCAATAATCACATTACATACTTTACCTTCACATTTTCATCTTGTTCTAAACAAACTCTTCCTTTGTATTGGTTCATTATCTTCATTCAATATGGCTCTCCTAGTCATCAAAGCTTCTCCTCTTTTAGCTTCTTTGGAGTGTTATGAACTTGCATCTTCATACAAATTTGCTACTCTAGCATGGTTTTAATGTCTCCTATTTGTCCTTTCTTTATTATGAGGGAATTCATATGCTCTATGTCCCTCTTCTCCACATTGGTAATAGGTTCCTTGGAATAATCCTCTTCCAAATCCTTTACCTAATCTTCCTCTACCTCTAGAATTCTGCTCAAGAGACTTGTTTCAGATTTCACCCCTTTCATCCTTGTTTTCTTTAATGTCTCTAATCTATTGTCCATCCTCTTTTTGCTACACATAAGGTCTACCCTTCCTTTTTTCTTATTCTCAAATAAACTTTTTTCAATCTTTCTTCTACCTTCAATGCAAATTGATATGCATCCTTAATGGTGTATATTCTCCCTAATGCCAACTCCTCTTGTATGATTTTCTTTAACCCAATGATGTAACATGATACTTTATCCTTGTTATCTTTAGAATTTCCTTTTCTAATCAAAATCTTATGGAATTCTTTTGTAAAATCCTTCACAGTTCTCATTCCTTGTGTCAAAATTTGCATCTTTTTGAGCAACTCCAACTTATAATCTATTGGAATGAATTATCTCTTCATCTTGTCCACCATTCTATCCCATTTAGACATTTTATCTTTCCCTCTTCTTCCTCTTTCAAGTTGAATTTCCTTCCACCAAATGCTAGCATGTCCTTTTAACTTTATTTTTGCAAACCTCACCATATGAGGGTCTTCAATCTCCTCAAACTCAAAGAAATCTTCCATGTCATTAATCCAGTGTATCAACTCTTCAGGATTCAAGCTTCCATTAAAATTTGAAACCTCCATCTTTGGCTTCTTTCCAAGTTGAGAGATAATTCTCAATAATATGATTTCCCTGGGATCCATTTGATCATGTTCTTCATCTTCAAATTCCTCCTCAGCTTCATCTTCACTCTCATCTCCTTCTCTATGCACATCCCTTCTACAAATATCTTCCTAGAAAACCTCAACTTGCCTTATGAGAGCTCTAAGTTCATCTCTAGGAGGATCTCTTCCTTCACCTATGCCTCTACCTCTACCTCTACCACATTGGGCAACTCTTAGAGACATTTTATTCTTCACCCACAACTTACAAGTTTTTTTGTAAATTGCCTCTCATTGGAACTTTGTTTATAGACTCAAGATAACCTACTCTAATACCATTGATGAAATGGGAGACTCTTGCTTTCAAATCTGAAACCAAACACACACAAAACACTATGCAAGAAGGAAAAAAATTACAGTGTAACACAATTTATGGATGAGAAATCCGCAACATATATTGTATTCAAAATTTGAGAATGAATTACATAATCATGGAGCTCATATGCTTACTTATAACTTGGGCTTCACACATACAAAAAATATGCAACATAATGTCTTCAACATTATGGCTTCATTTCAACAACATTTGGGTATGCAACCACAACTTCTCCAAAATCCCCCTTCTTGAAATGAGCAAGCATCAATATATAGAGAATTTGTGAGGAGAAAACCATTATTGGTTTCCCAAATCAACCTTCAATTACCACCTTGAAATCCCATGCCCCACTTTGAGGGGAATAAAATATTTAATTGCAAATATGACCTTCATATAGGCACCTAGCTTTTGACCAATGATCTTGGCCAACTATGACACCTTCATTGATTCTCAACGGCTTTGACGACTCCAAATACATACATGCAACAACATGCAAAGCTTTTGGCATAGACATGCAAATGCATGCAATTGAACATGCAAACACGTGCACCCCAACTGGTCCCCACCAAGAAATGGGACACCCAAAAGGAATATTTCCCCATTTATGCCTTAGATTTACAAATTTACCCTAAGAGAATTTACAAAGTTGCAAATTAAAATATTTATTCTCCTAACCCCTAAACCCTTATTGAAAATAAATACAATTGAAATAATAATATTTTTTGTGATACAGGATTGTCATTTCACCTTGGATGCTCCTGCATCACCAAGGGGGTAATATATCACATACATCACATAAGAATATAAGAATATAATTATGATCCTCAATATATCATCTAACATCTCAAAATACATAAAATATAATGTTGAATACAAACATATGAGAGAAAGGAATAAGTGGGCATTACATAAATCCCCAACATTTGGTATTGGAGCATATTATTTATTTTAAAAGTTACTATATTGGGAGTCCAAACCCCATGTGTGTGGTGATAAATCCTAGAATAGTTAGTTTTTTGTAATTCATGTGTAATCATAAAGGAGAAATTTAAGAAAGATTTTGTAAGAAGATAGAGTACAATAAGATGTAGTGAATTTCATATTTGTGATATATTATGCATGTTGTTTTATATGTGGAGCTTCTATGACAAAAATTACAAGATAATTAGAGAATAACTCATAATTACATATAGAAAATAGTGTTGCTAGAAACATGAACAATAGTGCATGAGCAATTTCTAGAGAGTTGAAGTTCATGCAAGATAATTTGATACTAGGGTAATATTTTATATAATATGGCCTAAGGTACCACAAGCAGTCAATAGTGATGTAAATTTTTTATGTTCTACTATAATATTGGAGCTAGTAGTGGCGGATATATACAAAACATGAACCCATCAATAGCATTAGGTGTGTAACTATTGATTCATAGTGTACAATAGCAACTACATATACAAGGTGGTTATCCATGTGGAGACATCATGTTTGGTGATATGTGTGATATGTTGATGCCATAATATGATCAGAATATAGTTAGGAGGCTCTTGGTATGTTTCTTTGATAGTTAAATGGTTGGAATTCTATGTGTACATCTATATGTATCTTCTTGCATGTGAAGGTGCCAAGGTTGGATGATTAGATAGATTAGTTTTTGTGTTAGATAGAACATTATTGGTGTGAAACATTAGATCAATTGTAGAAGATTATTTTGTAGATTAATATTTTATATTATAAAGATTTGTTGCATTGAATCCTTGATTTTAAACAATATAATCATGAACATATTTTGGTGGAATGTTTTCATTCGTAAAGGTTCCCCATATAAATATTAGGGTCTTGTGCATACATACTATTCTATTTACTTTTCATAATAATGTTAGATATATTTTTCAAAATACTATTGAGTATTTTTGTCCATCACATAGTCCTAAGTTTCTTTTTCTTGGTCTATCAATCATTTGCAACAAAGTACAAATCCCCAAAAAGGGGTACTATATTTAGAAAAATAAAAATAAAAAGTCTTCCAATTCCATAAGGGAAGTGCAACTTTTGAAAACAAGATGAATCAAACTATTGCAATAATTTTCCACTTAAATGAGGCCTAAACTTACCATTCAATATGGCATTCATGTATTAGCAAACAAAAAATATTTAAGATGTAACTTAGACTTGTATTTTTAGTATCATCATAATCACCTTGTAATAATTTCTCACTAGAACCATATTTTAATCAGTAAAGTATTAGAAGGAAACAAAGTATCAATAGTACCTACATAAGGAGCTAATGAACTGCCATCAAGTTGTATGCTACCATTATGCAAGGTGTCATTGTGCAAAATACTCATTTGTATCCATAGATTAACATGACATGTAGAAAAATGATCATCAAGATGCACATCATCATGTATAAAAAACATAATTTTGTGAAAATATATGAATCTTTGGACATGGGGCTATCATGAAATATAAGATGGATATCATAAAAAAATTTAACAATACCATGAATAGATGAAGATGTGATCTCATCAATACCCTATTAGTAACATGATGATCATCACTATCTCAAGCCATATATGAAACTAATGGATAAGTGAATTGAGTATGTCTAACAAGAAACTATAAGTGCTAATAAACTTAAGGAAGGAAAGAAAAGTAATTACATTATATAATAACACCTCCACACACAAAAATCATGTCCATGGCATAAAATATCATGAGTATCAAAGATGGAAAGATCACAATTCAAAAAAGATAAAAAAACATATCTAAATTTGAAATGTATGCATGTATATTAGCTAAGAAAAATGACCTATGACAATCCATAATGATATATTATCTAGTGGTGAGTTGTTAAGCTCAAAGTTGTAAGTCATTATGTATGATCTAATGCTAACCAAAATATGATAAGAGAAGGTAAACAAGGGAAAACTCAAAGCCTCGGTAATTTATTGTTTAATGGAAAAATAGTTGTTGTTTAATGGTAAATCAGTGGTAAAAGTTTTCAAAATATCAGATGATAGCCTCCAAAATCTCACTTATCCAGTAAAAGTTAGATAAATATTTATTTTCTAATTGGGTGGGAACATTCTATTTCCATTTGGAGCACTTTTTGCCAATTTGATGACTTTTCTTTTTCATTCGTATTTCTTCATTGCATATATTTCAGAATTAGATTATATCTAGAATTGCTTTAAGGGAAAAGTCTAGATCTGGCTAAGTTTATTTCATTCCATTATTTAACACTTATTATTAATTGTTTAACACTTATTTTAAACAATTATTATTATTAATTATTTGGCACATACTCTAACATTTTAGCATATAAATAGTTTTCTATCAATGTAATCATTGAACCTCCTTCAAGTGCAAGTGCTAGTATAATAACACTATTAATAATTATATTAAATATTTTATCACTGTTATATTATTGTTTTTAATATTTATAGAAGTTAAAAATTTAAGTATCAAATTTTGTCTATAGACTTTTTGCTCCAATGACTAATTATTAGTTCCTAACATTGACATTCCCACCAATGAAAAACTAGAATTTAAAAGTTGACCACTAAATCTATATAGTCTATATTAAATTGTTTGGTTTTCAAAAAAATAAAATATGCTTTTATCTTTTTTCCTATTGGTTGGTTTTGTCAACAGTCACTGCAAAAAATGAGAGTTTTAATTTTTCAAAAAATTTAAAGCCTACTAATTACATGAATGACAGATTGACTATTCATTGACATCATAATAACCTAACATTTATATGTGGAAATTTTGTAAAAGCTTCTCAAAACTTAATAAATAATAAAAAAAGTTGGTGTTTTCTATGCTATAAAACCTTACAGGCCAATTTCTTGTTAGCAATAAATGTAAACAGTTAAATTTTTTATCCGTTGCCAATTTTGTCAATGCTCAATAAATAAATTAGAGTTTTCGCATTAAGTGGGAGACAAAAAGAGAGTAAGTGCAGTCAAAATTTGCATCGAAAAAGACATGGAGGCCATAAAATCTTTGACTGTGTAGATAAATCTCACAAAATCTTCTCTGATATTGATGGAATGAAATAAATATTACAGTTTCTGTCAGACAATAATATCAATATGAAATAAATATTACAGTTTCTTCAGACAATAATTCAAGAGTACAATTTGGACAGCTCATAAACTGAAAAAATAGGATGAAACACTAAATGTGCCATTCTCAAAGCACTGAAGGCGCCATTCTGAAAGCACTGAAGAGCATTCTGACTGTTGACTGTAGAAGGTGTCTACTCTTCTACTTAATTCTGAAAGCACTGGTGTACATTTTTCTGGACACTAAGAAGGCTTTTTAAGTAGGTGAAAATTGCAAAAAAAGGGTTGTTAGTGAGCAAAAAGTGGGGTGAGTTGTAGTGCTTGAGCAAGTCGAATCATTTGTGTTGTCAGTTGCAGTAGTTGAACAAATCAAATCATTGTTAGAAGAGGTGCATCCTATGATCCTATTTTGTTTATTGTGATAGTTTTAAGTATCCTTTATAAGTATTTTTGTTTAAGAATATCTACTATGCGTAAAGAGCTTATGTTTTCATTCCCTACATCTTTGTATTGCCAATATTAGTATTCACCATTGTCTATTTTAAATATGAGTTGACTAAGTTTCTGTATTAAGACAGAAACAAACAATAATCGGTAAGTCAATAAAGCATTGATCCACAATAATAAAGATATTAGATAACTTTTTTAGACCTGTGCACAAATAATGAGTTATAGACTACTACCGGTATAACAAAAATTGCAATCAAAGGAAACCCTGATATTTAATATTTTAGTTAATTTTTTCAAAAGTATTTTACATATAATATATAATTTTCCTCTCCAATTTTTTAGAACAATACTTTTTGAGAACCCATCTTTTTTATTTTTATTACAAATAGACTCTAAAAGAAATTAGAGAGAGATTTTCAAATTTTCACCAAATTTGAGAAACTAAGAAATCAATATTGAGGAAGCTTCACAAAGTGTCCTTCAAATTTTCCCTACCTCTGAAAAGGAAATTCTTTCAAGAAGCTCTATAGCAACAGCCCGATCAACCTTGCCTCTTTCACAAATCCAAATCCATGAGGCTATCCACTAGCACAGTCCTTCATTATAACTAAGTTTGTTAGCTCTCCATATTTGTTGTCTGTGTAATTGAGCCTCATGGTAGACAAAATTTCACCACAATTCATTTGGACAAAATACTAAGTGTTATCAAGAATAATACCGTCATACAGAAAAAAACTCAACACTCTAACTCCATGGCAACATTAAAAAGGACTTAGAATTTCATCTACGCACAATAGTCAAGCTACCCAGATAGGTACCAAAGAAAAAAACTCACATTCCAAGCCCAATCTATAGCAATACTTAAGCCACGATAGAGGATTTATGGAAAGGAGGTTATACGCTAACATTGTAGTTCAGTTACCTACAAAAGAGAACAACTGCAACCATTTTGACAACTTTGCCACCGAACTTAAGTCCAAAGCAGGATTGTTATTTCATCCCCATTAAAGTAAAATTGCATCAATCCTACATTTTGAAATTGTTATTATGGAACCAGAATTTAAATCTACTTGAATTGATTGCTAACTGAGCTACAACTGAAAGAACAAAGAGCTGAAAATTAAACACCCCAAAGAGCTGAAAAATATCAAAAACCCAAATATCCTTGTTGGGAGTGGTAAGCAATTATTATCTACCCACAACTGACCTCTGGCCATGCATCCATTCAAATCATCATCTAACCTATAGTGAACTTTCTGCCATTTTAACAGATCATCGTTACACAATGCAGAGACAGGTTTTGACATTTTTCTGAAAAGGGTTGTCACTATAGTCCACGACTAACATCAACTTTCACCCAAGATCTATCGCCCGATTTTATTTACTGCTCTTTTATATATGCGCGTCATAGTTAAATATGGATGGCTATACATCCAATTCTTTCATTTGATTACTCCTATGGTATTGAATACACATGTAGGCAATTGTTGATGAAACATTTTTTTCTTTTTCAACTGCTTTGTGACTATAAGCTTTTACAATTTTTAATTTTTCCAAGTGGAGCAAAATATAACATGCATATTGGCAGGTGTTAGGGGCACTTAGTGTTATTGCCAACTGTAGATAGATACCTCTACTTGTCAAAAACATATCCAATATTTTTTTAAGGTGTAAGACGATTGAGTATACAACGTTTTAGAATAGAGATTGCAATTAATTAATTTATATTTATGTTTTTCCCCTGACAAGCTTTCGACAGCTGAGATAATTTTCAAATGGAAAACATATTCAAAACAGATTAAGTCATATTTTTTAGAAATGAATAAATAAAGGCAATTTAGACAAATAACATTGGAGGAACAGTTAGACGGATAAACAGTATGGGCTAGTTAAATAAATATTCTAGGAAACTAAACATATGTATTGAATCTAGATCTAAATTATAAATCCTTAGCTTGCTCTTTGAATGTTAGTACTTCCTCACTTGTCTCTTGCCTTTTGATGGTATCCAATACAATGGATAACGTTATATCCCACCCTTGTAGCAACAAGCAATCATTATCTTGCACATTTTTCTTCATTCTTATGGAGTAATACTGCTAACATGAAAGTCTACCTACTACATGACTTTCTTGGTGATTTCATTAATTTATTCTATTGTAGCATTATTCTTCTCCTTATTTATCTTCTAAAAGAATTATTCCATCCTATATTTTATCCTAAAATCTTTGAATTCATTAGATTTCACAAATTCATTATCAAAAATTAATTCATTACAATCAAGTGCCCTAACATCATTAATCACATTCTCTCATATGTTAATAATATTAATTAAAATTCTATATTGAGGGGTATCTTCAATTGGATCATATGTGGGGATGCAAGAACTTGATTTGCCTCATCCATGTTAAATATGTTTTCCCTAATTTCTTCAATCTCTAGATAAGAATAATCAACCAAGGGTTTAACAACACTTAATTTCACTAGAGGAACCATTTGAGGGGCACATGATCCTTTTGGAAACTTAATTTTCTACATAGGTTTTTCAACCTCCTCTTCCCTTAGCCTTTATTCCTCTCCAATTGACCTATGAGGTAATGTAGGAACCCTAGGAGAAAGATTGGCAACATTGTCAATCATAGTTACATTTAGACAATGGGGTCCTTGATTTCTTTGTACTTGCCCCTCAACAATTAGGGCTAGCAATTTTTTCTTTATCCTTCTCCTTTGATAATTTTTACCCATTCTTTTTTCTTCTATGTACCTATGTGTCTGAGATAACATTCCTAGATATATCTTCAACTTTATCAAGTTCGTGATAAAATTATGCTCTTCCAAATCTTTCTTTGACCTAAAATTGATGAAGCGTTCTAGGTCACAATTTCTCTTTTTTCCTGCCTCATTCTATAGGGATGAAATAAGGGATAAATTAATTTTAACCCTTCCTTGATAGTTGTCATGAAGTAAAAAAATATAATTGAGGAAGCCAACAATGATCCCTTCTTATTTTCCCTGAGGTGAAACTTATCAATTTTATTTAATTGCCACATGATTTCAAAAAAATGCAATCATGTCTGGTATAATTCTTGGAAAAATATGTGGCTACACCTTAGCACCATATACTCTAATAAATTTATTTTAGTGGAGAAACCAATCTCCACAATTATGATCAATTCTAACATTAGGTGTTCGTTGCTTAGACAATCCCTACTAACTCAGTGTAATGACATATAAAAATGAGTAAAAGAAGAATGAAATGTTCAAATATAATGTAGTAGAGAAAGTGTACCTGGATGACTGGTGTTGCCACAACTGGAGACTCCCAAATGTTTGTTGGAATGACTGAAGAAGAATATTATGAAATGTGTATATATAATAATGATAGAATGCATCACCTGCCCTGAGCTTAGTTTACACTAAACTGGAATACGATTTAAATGCATTGTAAGAAGAATCTTATGATCATCACGCCTGAAATTAAAGTGATGGCGGGGCCAGCTAAAGCAAATTTGACGTTGATGCACATGACTAAAGCTCCCTCGTTATTCTTCAAACTACTTTAATATTTATTCTTGTATTTACCTTTTTAAGGTGTATGGCCTAAATTTCTTTTCATAATATACTATCATAGAATACAACCTAATATACTTTTTAGTGAGGAAGTACATATGTTTTATTTCTTGCAAAAAATCACACGGCAAATTACTGGTTATGGTGAAACAGAAAATATATAACAAGTGGAACAAATTGTACGACATATCAGGTAAGGATGTGTCAAATATTATTATATTTGTCTTTCTATGTAGCTTGTTCTAATTATCTTGCTGAATCAAAGATTTATTTTCATAATTTATAGCTTGAGCAATTCAGCGGAGCAATTACGCTTGAAAGCTATCCAAACATAGGACAAACGTATTATAAATCGTTTCTTTGTTGATAGATAGGTATCTATCACTTTTACACTAATACTATGTCGACCTTGTTATATGTTTGTTTTTTTTCACAAAATGAACTTTGGTAGATGACTACTCATGCTAGGAGCTTGTGGATCGTACACAAGAACTGGGCAATCAATTGGTGCTAATATCTTCATTGGTAAAGGCTTATTCCTTTGTCTCTACTAATAGTTTAAGTTTGTATTGTCTTATTTTGTTTGATTTTTGATGTGAGGTGTTTGCTAATGCAATAGTTTTGATGCAAATTTACAGGTTTACAAGTTTGGAGGAGCAGTTAAGATTCAGAGGGTTGAAGGCATACAATATACAGATTATAAGTTTGTGCTCTTTCAATAAATAGGTAAGTCTGCAAGACTTTGCATTCATATTTAAAGAAGAGTATGTATAGGCTATTGTTAAGCCTGCACTGCTTGGTCAATGAGTTGCATTAAGATAAAATAACAAAGTGGTCCCACTTGACTTGTTTGGAAAAGATGTTTTGTCATAAGTGTTAAGAATAAATATTGTAAGTCAGGTGCATTTGCTGATTTCTTCAGCCATATGCTCAAATAAATGGCTCTAA
Organism: Sequoia sempervirens; assembly: GCA_007258455.2. NCBI lineage: Eukaryota > Viridiplantae > Streptophyta > Pinopsida > Cupressales > Cupressaceae > Sequoia > Sequoia sempervirens. The sequence continues at coordinate 201,965,169 of VDFB02193867.1, forward strand.
CTGGTTTTAACAAAGGAAACTTTATACAATCTTAGGGCCCTTTAACATTCCTTTCATGTTAATAAAAAAGTTTGACTAACTTTGTAGGACCACACTTATCATAACAACCTTGTAGCTATCTTTTCATTATTTTTCTCTTTTGCTAAAATGCATAGTTTTCTCATAATATGGCTTGGCAATGTTACTTATACGTAAATAGGCCCTCCTCTTAACAAGGCTTTACAATATCCATCTAATATTATACATTTATTTCTAGTGATGGTTGGTATACTGACCCCAATTCTCAGCTTCCAATAGATAAAGCTTCGTAAAATTAGAAGAACTAACTAATGGGTTATTGAACGAGTATCATAAAGTGACTAAACATAATTCTATAAGCTACTTTATTTGGAAGAATTGTCAATCTTCATGATTGTTGTAAAATGTACTGGAATCTACCATTAAATTCTATGTTAGAAGAACTAACTAGTGAGAAAGCCTTGTTCTTTGATGACGAGATTCAAAAAAAATTGTTATCAATGCAAAAGAGGATTTGGGGGATTCATTTTCTGAAGTGTGCTTTTTGGATTGCTTTCACATGCATCTAGGGCCAAAAAGAGCCAAAAATTCTTCGTACATAGCTTTAGGTGACCATTTACTCGAACTGCTTTGTAGTTACTATTTACTCCAACACTACATTGGCACTATCATCTACTGATTGTTGCCATTTCTTTTTATTGGGTTATCCTCGATGTCAATGACAGGTGCTTCATCTAGTTCTTCATCACTTCCCAATACAGGCAGTTCTTCAATAAGCTGTGAGTAAAGTAAATTACTAAATCACACAAGAGCAAAATGAAACAAAGTAGAATACCCAGGGGACCAATAATATTGCCAACAGTAAAGCTAACATTGTACCATTGTAGCCATATTTGTAGGAAAAAGAATGTAGCATGATAAGTCAAGAAAAACATGTTCTAGAATGCATAAGCAAAAAAGGACTAGATATTTAGTATGTATGATATAGCTAGAATAGGAAACTATGATGCTAAAATGCAAAAACTACAAGTTCTTTGACTATAATTACTAGTACAAATTGTGTCTTGCAATTTCAGTCTTACCTAGTTCATCATATTTGACATTTTTCCCATTTTTAAGTTGTTTCCCTTGTGAGATTAAGTGTGAGCAAAAGTTCCAAGGGATATTTATATCATGGATTGACGATAGACCACATAAAAAACCTACCAAATATGTTGAAAGATTGTTAATGCATGACTCTGGAAAAGGGGAGCTTCTCTATATTACTTAATGCTTTGAAAAATTAAGAAAGCAATGGCTAGACTAGAATCAGGATAAGAACAAGCTTCTCTCAATACAGGATTTGTTCCTAGTAAAACAACTCAAGCATGCTTCTAGAAGAAGCTTAGAATGCACAATTTGCTCCTAGTAAAACAACTCAAGGATGCTTGTAAAAAAAGGCTTATCTCTTTTTTTTGTACCTATATGTCTCTTTTCAAGCATTTAGACTGCATTGAGCAAATGATTTTATTTTATTGCTTAATAACTAATTAGGATGTATCTTGTACAAAAATAACGTTATTAGATGTTATTTATCTTTAATTGAATATTTTCTTTTTGAATAAAACATAATTTAATATGCTATGATAAATATTCTACAGGATATCACAAATATAGTTCCATTGATTCTGGAACACAATCTGGACCAAACAAAAACTACCTATACATGGTTTCTCCATACCAAAACTTTTATATATTGTATAGTCTACGTTAGCAAACAATGGATGCTCCTTTCTATTACAATAATATGCTATTCCCATCTATTGTTCTATTTTTTGAAATGCGTCTATTGATATTATTGCTAATCCTAGTAAAACATACTCCTCAATTTCTTATACTACTGTTATGCAATGTAGTAGTCTTCCTCTTCTTCTTTGCATAGATTATTGGCAAACACTTTCAGTCTAGAATATAAGTAGCCAGCTTCCAAATCTAAACCCAAGAAATTGGAGACATAAAAAATCTAAGCTTAGTGTGTCATGATAACATTCTTCAATAGAAGTAGATATTGCAAAGAAGGAATGGACACAGTGCCAAGGAAATCAAGTTCTAAAGAACCTGTAAAACCAATTCAAGTAACTGAACAAGTTAAATTGAATCAAATGAGATTCAACTACAGTAAAAAAAAAACAAATATAAAGGTGTAAGGAGACGCCCATGGGGTCGTTTTGCAGCAAGAATTAGGGAGCCTAGATCTAAGAAACATCAATGGCTTGGAACATTTGATATGATTAAAGAGGCTGCAAATGCTTATGAAATAGCTACTAGTTAGATGGAAAGAACTAAGGCAAGTACAAATTCCAAGTATATCATTTCAAGCCCATGTAATTTCTCTAAAGATGCTTTGTTTCCATCTTACAAAGACGATTCTATAGCCAAAGCAAATCAACTTTTTGTTGAAACTTCCAGATTAATTCACCATCCACTATCTAATTATATGTGTAGTAATTCAACACATATGATACAAAATTTTAGGGCCAAAGAAGTAGCAACAAAGTATGCTGAGTCAAATACAGGTCTATTGGACGAAGTAATCTACAAATACTTTCCAAATTTACATTACACTACTGCTATTGAAGAAAAGCAGGAGAATGGTGGTACATATCAAGTGGAAAATGCAAACGTTGACAACTTGATAGCCACAAATTATGACTGTTTTTACATGAACCATGTGAAGTGTATGATTCTTAACACCAAGTTTAGATATCAATTCCCTATTATAGCAGTTCTAAATTGTAATAGTACAAAACAATAGATTATGTCATTTGATATGGAGATTCAATGTTATTATTTCTTACTAATTAATTTCCTCGCCCACTATTTTTGTAGATGATGCAACAATTGTTGAGAGTTTTGTGAAGCAATCTCCAATGTTGTTTGAATATGCTACCATTTCCAACGAGATGAACACAACTGAATACAAATCAAGTCTTCAACATGTCCTTCGGCATCCCGACATGGATACTAAGAACATAAACAAGAACATTCACAATGGATGTTGTTGTCTCACTAAGGAACCTACTAATTCCATTGCCATAGAACAACTCAACAACTGTGAGATCTACTCACACATTGCAATGGAAGTGCAAAAAATAAAGACAACACTACAACATATGGAGAAAAGCATAAAGTTGTTGATGGAATCTAATGCAAAAACTATGCACAATTTCCCAACCATGCTCTCCTTTTTTTAGAGTTTCAATTTCTAGAGACATGCAAAAATGCATATAATTTTCACAACTTTGGAAATCTGTATAATTTGACTAAAATCACTTTCTATTTCATATTACAATTCTAAAACAAAAATTGACTTTAACAGAATTATTTGCTATAGATAGTTTTCTAATTTGATTTTAGTAATTTTCTATTTTCTTATGTTTATACTTCCTTGTATATGCATGTGTTAAAATATTAAGAATGCAAATGAATGCAAAATATTGTTGTCTATTTCTTAGTTTTTAAATGCAATGTTTTCCTTCCAAAAAATTATAGATCAAATATCATTTAAATCAATATTTTTAACTCTTATAAAAATTCCACTTGCACTATACATTTTAGACAAATTAATGCATTTATGTTCAACTCTTTTCCAACTTAGATATATGCAAATAGTTTTAATCACTACAAATATTTAAATATTTCTCTGCAATTAGAAAACAACAAAATAAGAATAGTAATTCTCAATAATTATAAATTCAAATATATTGTAATGACATTTGGGAATTAACTACATTGCAAAAGGCAAAGAGGCAAGTAACTAAGAAAACAACATAAAAAACCATTGAAAGCAAAACAAGCGAAAAAATCAAAGGCATTACTAGACATGGGAAAACAACAAGTTATAGATGTAGACAATTACCAATTCAAAAGTCATGCTCAGCCTTGCAATATTGATATTGCATTAAAAGGCGAAGGACTATATAGAATGACAACGTTTCAATACAATGTAGGTGATTGTTTATTTGATTCACTAGAACTAGACTACTCAATTATCGTTACACATCAACCCAACTACGAAATGGGACTATTGATTTTTTCCTCACCTGTCTTGCAAAAAATGAAAAAGATGCAATAAAGTCATATAACTATGAATTGGATCCAGAAAATATATGGAAATTACATGGCGTACATGATCACACAACATATCTTCGTAGAATGTGATTATCTGCAAAACTAGGTCCTCCTAACAAAGAAATTAGACTATGGGGAGATGTATTTTGCATTCAATGGCTATCCAAATGGCTAGATATACAAATATGTCTCTGGCCAATGACAACAGGAAAAAACTATTTACAATTCAACAAATCAGCCCTTGGAGAGTCCTCAATTCTCTTTCATGATGCAAATGCTTCCAATGGCCACTTCGAGCCACTTTTAAGGAGTAAAAAAGAATCTTTAAAATACCAACCTTCAACAAAACTTCATCAACTCAAACAATTGATTAGGAATAATAATTACAATCAAAGTACCAAACATTTTAAACAAAAAAAAAATATTAAAACAAGCATCACACATCCAAAAGCACAAATGATAGATGTAGAAAATTATCAAATCAAAGGCCAAACTGAAGTTTCTAACATTGATGTTGTACTTAAAAATGAAGGACTTTTTAGAATTAACAATTTTAAGTACAATGTTGGATATTGCTTGTTTGACTCATTAGAGCTCTTACTCAATTATCAGTACACATCAATCCAACTATAAAATGGAGCCATTGATCACTTCTTAACCTATCTTAAAAAATGTGAAAAAGAGGCAATTATATCATTGCACCGTGACTTGAACCCTCAAGCTCTACATGATTTACACCAAGTGCAAGATCTTGAAACATATCTATGCAAAATGCAACTATCAACAAAACCAACTACACTTGACAAAGAAATTGGACTATGGGGAGATATATTTTGCATTCTTTGGCTATTAAAATGGCTAAATATACAAATATGTATTTGGTCAAAGATAACAGGTAAAAAGTACTTGCACTTCAATGAATCAATCGATTCAAACTCTTATTCCATTCTCTTCCACAATGAAACTCCTCAAAGTGGACATTTTGAACCACTTCTACCACACCTTACATACAATCTAAACTACCAAGCACCAACAATGTTCCCACAAATTAAACAATTCATAACAAACAATAATCAAAATCAAATATTACATCTAATCAAAAGGAAAAAGCCAAAAAAAATCAACAATACTTCATTGCGCAAATTCAAAAAGCAAATACGTAACAACCAGCCAGTCACATCTACAATCTCAAAGGAAAAGACCTCACTCTCACCAATAGAAATATTTGAAAAAACAATCCAAGACACACCAAAAAATGCATGTGCAATTTTTCAAATGTTGTATTTCAACAAAGACATTAGGATTTTCAAAGACAAATACAAACAAACCTACTACAATTTAATACAATCTATTGATCCAATATTGGAATATTCTATTTGTCGAAGATTCCTTACATCATTGAAACAATCCATGCTTCCTAAATATGCAACACCACATAATATTCAAACAAACAAACCATTGAAATATGTACAAAATCTATCACAATTAGAAGAACAACTTGTCTCACTTAGAATTGCATTTGCTCAAATTTGGGAACTAGGATATAAAAGGTCACAAATAGGATTAACTGGTTCCATCATTAATGTTCCAGTCAACATGAACATTATACAAAAAAAACTACCACAATCTATTGATCAAACATCAACAATTGTTGTTTCTCTTAAGAGACGATTGGAATACACAAATGCATTCCAAAAAGGCATGGTATGACCAAATACTATCATGCATGCATTGACCCAATTAAGCGAAACTATGCTTTACAAAATGGAAAATGTTGAAATAAAAAAAGATTGGGAAGAAGCATTTCAAATCAATGATCAAAATCAACAAAGCAATGAACAAAGTACAACATAAAGAGAATCAGAAAGTGACACAAACCATCAATATCCCTTTGAATCTTTAATCCATGGATTCACCGAATCTAGATCTATACATAAAATGCAAGAAAAAATTATAGAAATAGCACCTGAACAAGACAATTCTCCTATTGGAATCTTTAAAGATAAATATTCTGGAGAGATGAATTTCCCTACACTATTTTTTGGCAATCCACATGATGATTACATTGTAAAAAAATTCACATACCAAAAAATTGTACAATGGGAGTTACTACATTCAAATAGACAATTTTCCTACCACATAACAAACATATTTTTCAAGACCATTAAAATACTCATACAACAAGTTATGTCTACAATGTGGATAAGAATTCGTAAAGGTCAACTAAAAGGAATAAAGCTACTAGCTAAAGATGTCAAAGACAAGCCCAATCTAAAGAAGATACTCAAATCAGATATTGGCTATATTGATTTCAAAAGGATACGAACATCTCCTGATTATTTACAACAACTTTAAAAAAACATATTTGCAATGATATGACAACTAGGACCACCTACTTTTTTTGTTACATTTACTAGTACTGAACAAAACTGGGATCCTCTTTAAAAATTACATACTACAAGTCAATCAAGATCACAACAACAAGTACCTTATAGCCAAAATCAAAATCATATATTCAATCTCATCAAAAAAGATCCAATTACTTGTGCACGTTACTATAGACATAGAATAAATGCAATCAAAAGATTAATATTTACAGATGATTCTTTCTTTGAAAATGTCTTAGACTATTTTTCTGTAATTGAATTCTAGAATCATGGAAATGAACATGATCACTTTCTTCTATGGATAAGAAATGCACCTATCTATGGCAAAGATAGCAATGCAAATATTATAGACTTTGTAGATAAGTACATAACTTGTAGCATAGAGCATCTACAACCTCATATAGCTATATTACACAAGCATCATCATACAAAACAATGTAGGAAAACAAAAAAATCCATGTGCAAATACAATTTCCCATTGCCCCCAATGAACAAAACTATAATACTCGATCCACTGGTAGACAAGAATCAAGATATAATTTCAACTGCCAAGAATATCTTTTCAACCTTGGAAAAAGGAACATACAAAACATCCTTCTCATTTCAAATGTTCCTAGATCAAATGGATATCAATGAGGACAACTATATCATGGCTATAAGATCAACACTCCATAGGCCTACACTACTATTACAAAGGAAACCATCCCAAATATGGAACAATAGTTTCGCAAAGAAAATTCGCCAATTATGGAAAGCAAATACAGATGCACAATTTGTTCTCAATGCATATGCAACAACAATGTATTGTAGCTCTTACATGACAAAGGTTGACAAAACAATGACACAAGCATTCAAAAGAATACGTAAAGGCCACCAACATAACAATATTGATGCAATAAAGATGATAACCAAGCTTGGAAATGCTTTACTTAATTTGCAACAAATGTCTTCACAACAAGCTGCTCACATTGCCTTATCCCTTCCACTGAATTATAGCTCAAGGAAATGTATATTCATTGATACAAGGCCTGAAAATGATTGCACTTTTGTTTTGAAATCGATAAAACATATAGCCAAAGAACTAGACGAATCAGAAAATGTAATTTGTAAATCTCTAATAGACTACTATGTAAAATGGCCCCTACATTTGTTGGGAATATGCCTTGCAAAATTTGTTGCAAATTACAACAAGAATGACAATAGAATCGAACCAAATATAAAATCAAATGTTATACGATTTATCAATTTCAATAAACATGTTGATCTAGAAAATCATTGTAGAGAGCAATTACTACTTTATGTCCCCTTTACAATGCATGAGAATACATTGAAACATAATTTCAATTCATGGCAAAATGCTTACATACATCATGAGAAAACAATTCAGCTTAACCGTGCAAAGTTCAATTACAATGTTCACTCCGCATGGGGTGACATCGACAAAGCTATACAAGAACTAAATGCTCAAGATGAAAACAATGTCAATGACAATTATGTTGAACACAATAAAAAAACTCAAGAGGACTATGACATACAAGTAGATTTCCAAACTACTAACCACATCAACTTAAACAGTAAAAGTCTCCATACAATTGAAATTATACAACACCCCCAGATAATGGAAAACAATGAGTACTACAAATTACGACAAATGTTAAACAAAGAGCAACAAGCAATTGTAAAGGACATTGTATTAAAAAAAATGAAAGATATTAAACGTCCACTACACTTATTCTTGACTGGTGGAGCTGGAACAGGAAAAACTTTCACTGCAAAAGCCATATACCAAGCACTCCTACGCATCTACAGTAATTCTATTGACAACGACCCGGATAAGCCTAAGGGACTACTAACTGCTTATACGGGAAAAGCAGCTTACAACATAGGTGGAGTAACACTACACTCAGCGCTCCACATACCTTTCAACAAATCATATTTCATTCCATTGAATACTGAAACATTGGATACAATGTCAAAGCACTATCAACAATTGCGTGTCCTTCTCATTGATGAAATCTCATTAGTGGGTTCTACATTTCTACGCTATGTTGACAAGCGGTTACGAGATATAATGCAAATGCCAACTACATACTTTGCAAATCTTGATACAATTTTCTGTGGAGATCTTTACCAAGCGCAACCTGTACTTGACTCTAATGTTTTTGAAAATAAACCAACAATCTCTGAACTAATGCCTTATAATTTCTGGAGTGACAGTATAAAGTGTTATTCTTTGATCTCTACCATGCGACAAAGAGATGAGAAATTCATAGCGATTCTTAATAGAATTCGTGTTGGATCACAAACAAATGATGATTTGCATTATCTTAATCACCATTGCTTACGTCTACCACCAATGGACCCAACATTCCCTTTTCTCTTCTATAGAAGAAAAGATGTTGACGAACACAATAACAAAATGCTATCAACGATTCCTGGAGATATCATTCTATTAGATGCAAAGGATGAACATGAGGATAACTATGATGCAATAAGGTCATACAATCTTAGAGCTACTCTACCAACTCAAATATGCGTCAAACCAAATATACTTGTAGAAATATATGCTGGAAACTACAATACACAGGATGGTCTAGTCAATGGTTCAGATGGAATCTTCAAAGCATATACAAAACACAATGACTTGGGTATAGTTTGGATCAAATTTAATGACACAAAAATTGGGCAACAACAAATCAAAAAAATGGCATACTATTATACAGAAAACATTAAGAAAGATTGGGTACCCATACTTCGCATTTCTAGGCCCATCCACACATCAATCATTAAAAAAAGAATTACAATTAGAAAACAATTTCCAATACAATTAGCTTGTGCAAGAACTATACATCGATCCCAAGGACTTACAATGGATGGTATGGAATTTGATCCAAGTGGGATTACACAACATGGAATAACCTACACAGCACTATCATGAACAAAATCCATCCAATCATTATTCTTGCTCAAAACTCTAAATGTAAAAAATTTCAAAGTCAAGAAAAAAGTAGTCCTCGAAATGCAACGCCTTCAAACAAATTCCCAATGGATATTTGAAAATGAAAACAAACCTCATAATAACATCCCAGAAATTTGTATGTGCACATTGAACACACGTTCCTTATGTGCACATATAAATGACATTCTAAATGACCATGACATAATGGCATCTGATATCATATGTTTGCAAGAAACACACATGCATCCATCTGAAATTAACAATATATTTCAAGATTTCAATTCTTTTGGTCTATTAAACATACATGGCATTTTGACTTTAGCTAAAAAAAAAATTATTATATCTAAAACAACACAACATACAACACCAAACATTGAATCCATCACAATAGCAATTACTCAAACTAACTTCGAGTTGAATGTATGTAACATCTATGCAAGACCCAATACTCCAATCTCAGAACTCTTAACAACGATCGATACAATACTTACACATATAAACACACAAAACATCTTTTATATTATAGGAGACTTCAATATAGACATGAATATAGAAACAAAAAAGAAAAAATTACTCTCTAATCATATGGAAAAAAAAAATACAATTCATATTAAACAAAACACAAACTATAAACAAACCACTAATTGACCATGTCTGGTGTAATTCACACACACATGCATCTTCCACCTACAAATTGGAAGCATAGTGGACTGATCACCTTGCCACATTCATAAATTTCAATCCTAATCAACAAAATTACTATACTTGACATTCTCACTAACCATATTAAAATATTGGTCCTCTTCTACAACATTACTACATTACTATCATTATTTCTATTATGCTACCTATCTTAACCCAAATTCTAGTTTCAAAATTGTATGCTTATTTCATCGTGTTTAACAAATATACTAATGCATCTATAAAAAAACCAAATAACTTTTTCCTCTTTGCGGCGAAAAACAATTACTTTTCTAATTGTTCAAACACATTACTCTAGTTGATATTTAACATAAATCACTACAATTTCATTGTAGTCAATCTAACACTGACGATTATTATTGCAGGAAAACAATGGAAAGTAGCAAGAGAACAAGCAAGAAACAAGCAACAACACAACCAGAAACACCAAAAAGGTAGTCAAGACACAAAATTAAATTTCCACTCTGCCAATTCACTTTTCCAATGCTCAAGCTTTTCTATTATATTTTGTACAGATCAAAAATTGGAAACCCCCATTCCATATCCATTGAGGATCTAAATGCATGAAAAGCTGGAAACACTTTTGAAGGTGATGTAATTGTAGTGTACAAATCCAACC
>VDFB02193867.1:202686674-202710711 GCA_007258455.2 Sequoia sempervirens
ACCTATCAAAACTTCCACACACACATACTTGCCACTATACCTCTTTCCAGACTCTCCCAGATCTTTCTTGCTATGATACCAAATTGATGGTAGTGTTGATTAAATGCAGTCAAATTACAATATCAACGAACAATAGCTACAAAATGAGAGTGGCAAATGGAGATCGATTCACAATCAAGATGACAAAACCCTTTAATTTCAAACCACTACAATGCAATAGAAAAGAGAAAAAAAACTATACAATACCATTATTGTTCAATACACCAACACTGGAAATTACATAACATCAAACAACTAGAAAATCCATGGGATGTCTGGGACAAAAAGTCAAGAAAAAAACCAAAACAATTGACTCCCAGAAAAAAATCTATTCACGATGCTCACTTCCATCCAATAACATCAAAACATCCAACTGCACATTACTACCTTGCATCACCTTCATCTTTCTCTTCTCATGCTCCATTGTCATCAGCTTTTGGCATCTACGATTACTCATCAGCACGTTGGTATGAGAAAAATGCCTCCTTCACCCTAGTTGCACCATCCCAATGAATTGATGCTTCCCCTATTTTTTGTCCAACACCCATTGTCCTTTCATTAACCTCTCTCTTCCATCCACAAGACCAAAAATGACTCCCCTAACTGAAAAAGTTATTTCCCCTTTTGTTTTGAACTATTTCCTCCAACACAAAAATGGTTATTGATGTTTTATTTTTACCAAAAACCCACATTTCCAACACTTGGATCAGTTCTTTCTTGTTTTCAATAACTGTTTATAGTTTCTCACTATCCATTAGCAATGTGAAAAGAAGAATCGAGCCTCTTGTTTCCAAATGAAGAGTTGCCACCTATCGATAAGAGGATAAATAAAGACAAACCAAAACCAACTAAAACCAAAATTGTAAATTTCAAACATATGAACACAATTCCCCTGCATCAAAAACCAACAGCTCAATAGTAAAATCAACTAATTGGGAGACCCATACAACAATTGAGCACATAGTAATAAAGTGATTGATATATTATAAAGTGTGCTTCAAGTTGTGATAATCATTTATTGGTGGTAATTTTAGCTCAATAATTAGTCTTTGTAACTTGCTCATAATGATAACTATTGAAATCCTTTCTTGTTTAGCATGAAAAATTTCCCTTTCGATATTAACTCGTTTTGAAGTGCTATTCCTTCTAAAGGGTTTACAAATCACCTCATCAATACAAATAGATTGTTCCAACACATTACCTTGAACACCTAGCAATAAGAGTCATAAGAAAATTGTTTCTTAGAAATCAAAGGTTTAACCTACTTAAAGAATTCACATGCCAATGCCACTATCCAAATCATGTGGTTGAAATAATTGTAGATATCAGAGACATTACATTTCCATATTCCATAGTATTAATGAAAAAATAATTACATGATAAAATCCAAAACTCCAAGCTATTTGTAGATATGTTAAGTCAAAAATTATTTCATACAAACAATACTTTAAAATATACTTTACCTATCTTGTATTAGAGAGGTTATTTTACAAACTTTTGGAAATATGATACATGTAGCTAAATAATTCAAGACTTCATAACATCCACATCAAAAAAATTCTTGCATCTTGTTCTTGTGCTATGGAGGACTTTGAAAGCGGGCTTGTAACTTCCCCACTAGCTATACACTATCAATTTTTTGAGGTGCAAGATAATTTTAAAACACCACCACTATAGTATTATTGGGTTTATAAACTTTTAAATCAAATTTTTATGAAGTTTAAAAATGGCTAACATCTTTATTTCCCTAAATTCCATTTCCATTGAATTTTAGAGGTGTAAATGCATGCTACTTTTTTTCTTCCTAAAATAGAGGAGATATGAGGGACCAAGGAAGTCTATAACTCAATGGTTAGATAGAAAATGCTTCAAAGTATGGTTTTTTTAATTATTTACTTGTAAGACTATGACCTCATAAACTATTATGCATTTCCCTTTGAAATTGGTAGTGTAGAAAATTGTATACCTTTACAATTTCACATTATGTTTGGATCCCTTAATTTATTGGACTTAATTAAGCTTAATAATTTTCCAAATTATTCATTCCAAAGCCTTATTCTTACCAATTTTCTGAAAAGAAAGTCAACATTAAATAAATTCATTTAATATTTAAATTAACATGGATTATGTGTGTCCTAGAAATATAGGTAAAGACATATTCAACCATGGGTGGATGAGTCCCCTTTAGGTGCTAGGACCCATTTTAAAATAGGTTTCTGGCAGTATTTTAATGTTCCAAATTCAAATTGTAAGTGTTAGATTTTGGAATCTAGTTTTTGAGAAATTAGATAAACACCTATAAATGCATAGTCTTTTGATCATTTGAGGGCTAAGCAATATTCTAACACACACCTTCCTATCAATTCAAGAGAAAAAATTATTGTCAAGAGCATTCAAGAGAAACATTATAAGTCATTTATCAACAACAATCAAGATCCTAACATCATGTCAAAGTTTATATGTGTGTTCATGTTGTATTGTGAAGGCTAACAAGTGTTGTAGGTCTTCATACATCCAAGGATTCAAGAAATTCAAGCAAGAAAGATCCAATTCCCTTGAATAGATGTGTATGACTTCAATCCTTCAAGGAAGCAATTTAAGGGTGGTGAGTTGTAACAAGTGTTCATTCATCATTTCCTTCCCCTTTATTATCTTTTTATCAAGGTTTGATTGAGGAAAACCCCGATATAAAAACAAAAAACAAATTTTCCCTCTTTGTGTATGTGTAGGTTACAAGTTGAAGAAAGATTGAAGAGATCTTGAAGAGCGGTTTTTCATTCTTTCCTTTGTTGTCATCAAAGTTGTTAAGCCACGAAAACTAACTTGCAAAATTTATTTTCATCATTTTGACAAGTTTGTCAGTGGAAATCAGCATCTCAAATATGACATCAGAGGATTTCAAAAAGTGTTTTTAGAAGCCATAACAAGGACCCATTCACCCAGGGGTGAATTTTTCCCTTTGCACACCTCATAATCAAATTTTGGTGACAGGTACACATTCTCAAACATCTCTCAGATCTACCTACAAAGTGTTGTTACAATCAACTCATCTTTGGGAATCTACAATTTACATACTAGGTCATATAGTTTCATTAGTTTAATCATTCTAAATCATTTCCAATTCATTCCTAAAGATCAAAAGGATTAGATCTAGGTCTGATTGACTCACCTTGGAGGTTGAAATTCAATCTATGTACCTTATTGATGTTGGTGTAATTAATATTTAATTACACTTTGCATAAGTTTACTTAGGCTTTATTTAATTCCTAAGTTATAGGTTTTATCCTTATCTTGTTGAGCTATCTTGTTGCTCAAGATAAGATTAGGTTTATAATGCATCTTTGCTTTTATAAAGCAAATTATCTCTTATAATTAATTGTACTTCGAATATATCAATTTGCACATCTTTTGCAAATCTCTGCTTTTTCATTTTTCTCTTCTGTGGAAGGTGATTTTTCTGGTTTGCAATAAGATCTTGGTTTCTAACATGGTATCAGAGCCTCGATTTGCAGCCCCTTCTGGAGGAACACATTGTAGAGCTCGTTCGAGGTCCCTTAAGGGTTTCATTCCTTGAGCATCTTTATGCAGCATCTTGGATCAGATCAAGGTTTTTTGTTGGATTCAAAGCGCTAAAAAAAGTTAGAAATGACTTTTATTTCATTTATTTTTGTCACCGTTTGCTAGATCTACGAGGGTTTCAAGCTCAGTGATTTATCTGATAGATCTGGGGGTCACCTTATTTTCAGAGCACTTTGGGCCCAAATGGACCTTGTCGTTGGATTCGCAGCGCCCAAAAACCCCTATTTTGATATAAAATTTGTCCAATTTGGGAAAAGTCATCTGGAGAGGCAAAAAAATTTTGTAGGGACGCCGTACAACCTCCCCAACACACATTCTGAGGCAATTTTTTTGAAAAATTTCAAAAAAAAATCAAAAATCAAAAATTTCGGTGATTTTTTGCATCGCCTGTTATAAACAGATCGTGCCACCAGTTCCAGCGACGGCCACCGCATCCCGCCACTGGTCCCAACACCGCTCCTCCCATGGGCCACCAACCCACCGCCAAATTGCCGCCCAACAGCCACCTCCGCCCGATCTGCCACTTCGCCGGTCCACAGCCCCCATAGGCCATTACGCCTAAGCGTCGGGTCTTATCGGTGTCTGAGAGCTTAGCCCCCAGCACCCGCCGATCTTTCAGCCCCCACGGGCTTCACCCAGGTTGTATGGGCAACCACAACCCAGGCGCCAGCCCCTGCGGGCTTAAAACCCAACCGACGGTCCTGTGAAGGACCTGGAGCTAAGACCAAGCCCCCCACCAAGATCTTACGCCCCCGCGCTAGTCACATGGGTGACTGGGGGCTCTGCCGGCCCCTGCACTTTAGCCCTTGGTCCACCCAGGCGACCAGGGGCCTTATTTTTTTTAGCCCCTGAGGGCTTTTGGGGGCCAAATCGGACATTTTTGGACAACTTTCATGAAAATGGGCGTAACTTGGGCATACGTCGTCCTTCTTTTGCAAACAAGATATCGTCGGAAAGTTGTTTCAATGATCTATGCAATGGTGCATGTGTGATTTTCTGGTTTTTCTTTTTTAATATCTTTTTCAGCCTCGGAAGTCAAATGCTTCTGTTTTCACTCCGGGACCCATATCTTTTGACTCGCTTATCCATTTTTCACGATTTTCATGGCGTTGGAAAGCTAGTTTTGGCCTCTATGCAGATCTGAGGTCATTTAGAAAATATGCATACCTTATTTTATGCATGAATTCATTTTTGTTTCGTGCACTAGGTTTGCATTTTCGCTTATGTTTATGTAGTTTTGCATTCTCTCCTTCTGCAATCATTGGGTATTGTAATAACAAACTGATATAACATTCCATTAAGGGGGGTTCTTGCATCCATTATATGTATTGGTGACAACTTGCATGAGTTTGTCTAGTTTCATGTTGTCTCCTTTTAGCTTCCTTCTTGTTTAGCTGGACACATCGTTGGTTTGTTTCGATTCACACTTCAATTGGGATTGTATGGTTCTTGATCCACATTGGTTCAGATCTTTCTCATTTGATGGCCATGTTTTTATGGTTAATGTTCCAGAATCTTGATGGTACTCATCCTATGGGAATTTTTTGTTTCAGTTTGGCATTGGCTTCGAGAGACACAACTTCCAGATTTTTCATCATTATGGGTCCTTTCATCCTTTCATCTACTGTTGCTTATAGATTCTAGGGTTGATCTAGTATGTGAGTTTCCAGTGTTCCTTGGCATCGGGTCTGCTATTGCATTTGTGATTCCGATATGGTATTTTGCAAACAAAAGTATCTTTCCTTGCTTTCCGAATTTGGGGTTCCAGTGTTGCTTCATCAGAGTTCTTCCAGTGCTTCTTCGCAAGAGTTCATCTCTCTAAGGGGGGTTTTTCCCACTGAGTTTTCTCTCTCTTTACATTTGTACATGAGTACCTGATCAGGCCTTGTTGTCGGGACTCATATTTGCATAATAAATCTACTTCTCCCTAAGTTGCACTTATGGGGGGTGTTGGTGTAATTAATATTTAATTACACTTTGCATAAGTTTACTTAGGATTTATTTAATTCCTAAGTTATAGGTTTTATCCTTATCTTGTTGAGCTATCTTGTTGCTCAAGATAAGATTAGGTTTATGCATCTTTTCTTTTATAAAGCAAATTATCTCTTGTAATTAATTGTACTTCAAATATATATCAATTTGCACATCTTTTGCAAATGTTTGCTTTTTCATTTTTCTCTTCTGTGGAAGGTGATTTTTCTAGTTTGCAATCAGATCTTGGTTTCTAACAATTGATTTGCATCCTAATGAAATCTTGAAAATGTTAGAATTGACCTTAGTTTTTGGAAACTAAACTTAGAGTCTCTTGCCAACATTTTTCATCATTTCAATATGTTTTTAATTGTAATGTCTATGGTGATAATTTCATATGATGTTAATAGGACATCAAATTTTATTCTTTCTTTCTTGCTTTCTCTAGTTCTAAAAAAATCATAAAATGTATTACTTGTTTAATGAAGGGAGCCTATCATTTGGTTATCAAATTTCCTCTCCTAATCCATAACATCAATGATGGCTAAGTTTGTGAATTGTTGGAATTTAGTGAGCTTTGAAGCTATAATATAATTGAATTTCACTAGATTGGACATTCTCAATTCCTTGTTTGCACTAACAAAGTCTCTGTTCTTTGAATTATTGAAATTCCATGGGAAAAAATAGTGCTAGGGTTTGCAAGCAAATAATAGCAAGCAAATATATGTATTAGGGTTTGAGCACATAGGAATAAATATGGGAAATGCATGTTAGTGGTGGTGAGGGTACAAAGGTAGGATTCAAGAAAATTAAAATAGATAAACAAATATTTCAAGGTTGCATGCTTGGCTCTAGGAAAGGATTTATTATTTTACTTTTTAATCATTAAGGTAGATGAATCAATAGTGTGCCAAGACTTTAAGAGTATTAATCACCTTTACAGGTATGAAAAGGCTGAAAAGTCCCGATGGGTTTAAGTTATTATGATTTTGAGATTTTCTTGCACCTTTAGATGAAGTACAAATGTGCAAGCCAACCCCCCAATTTCTTGATTTGTTTTGTTACTTCTCTTTTTTGCTAGCTTTTTAGGGTTCTCCTACACATTTACACAAAGTGTGTGGGAATTCTAATTTCTCTACACACTCAACCTTTATGACTTGACAAATGATTTTTTGACTACTTGAAATGGTCAACTCCACACATAAATCACCTACAACCATGACCAACAAAAAGATTCCACTTGGATGACTTAAAATTTTAATTAGGTATGATAGTATAATTGGACAAATTTACACCTACAATCGAGTCTAACTAGTGTGATTATGTCATATGTTTGTGAGCATGTTAGCTAAAGAGTGTGTTTACCACTATGTATACCTACATCTAAGAAAATTGGTGCTAAAGAGCATTATTGGGAGTGCATTATGCACATAGAGAAGAGTATTTGACTTCTTTGATGATAGTCATGCCCCTAAGTTGATTTAGTTATTGAAATATAAAATTTTATAATAGATTTGACTACTAATTGTTATGTTTGATGTAAATTATGATTGAGTAATGAATTTATTATTAGTGATGTCTACTTATAATAATGCAAGTTGCCACTTCATTAATTATGAAAATGATCTTGGATAATGTCTTCAAATACACAACCCTATATGCATAATTCAAAAATTTAAGCATATACATCAACATATAACAACTACATCTCAATATTGACAATCTTAAAAGAAAAAAGTTAACTTTGAAACTATAAAACCAGATCACATTTTATCTAAAAATAGAATTGCAAATTCAATCCAATATAAGAAAACAAATCTTTAAATTTAAACTAATAATATTATAAAAATAATTTAACGTAATAAAATCATTGAATATTGAGGTGGTGGTCCTAACTTCATTGGCTAAAGCATCCTATTGTGGACAATAGATCACGAGGTCTAGTCTCCCCACCGTCCCCATAATACCCGATTCTCATTCCGACAATCTAAAAAAATAAAAATAAAATCATTTACTCAAGGAAAAAAAACCTAAATTAAATGTTAAAAATATACATTAATAACATTCATGCATAATCAGTGCCGATAAGGGCGTGGTTCGGTGGTCAAGTCGCTTGGTTGTGGTGACGGCCACCAGGGTTCAAACCTTCGCTGGGCCAAAGTGCTCGCAGGCATTGTGCCTTCACTAGGCCTTTGTGCTCACGGGTTTGGTTGTTTCTTGTGGTTTGTTGTATCCGGTTCATAGCTCCGGTCAAAAAAAGCGTTTACCCCTAATATTATGGGTGCATTGCACCTTTTAAAAAAAAAAAAAAAAAAACATTCATGCATAATCAGATAAGACATTTCAAGAGGTACATTTGGAAGGAATGAAAAGGAGCTTTCATTACAAAAGTGAGTATAGATTGATATTTGGAGAGGTCCATCAATGAATGATTGTCCCTAAAGTAGGTACTTTATCGAACCTGTGAGGACCCTTACAGACATTGGCTTCCCATTAATAGGGGACGCCAGACTTAAGAGACAACTAACCATGGATACTTTTCAAAGTTGGCGTAGTGTTTACAAACAACCAAAAGTCTAAACTAAATACTACTCTTAGCTTTACGGGTACATATGCGAGTGGAAAGGTTGAAGAATCCATCAGATTGGTTGTTGGATCGCTTTTCATATGATGTTACATGGAAGCAGGCGATGATGAAGATCATGCTTCTCCTGCCCAAAAGCCTAACAAAATCCATTTAATTAAAATCCATAACTGAAATTCCGGTGCCTTTAATCACCCATTTGCACATGCAACGATACAGACATTGCAGTTGATAATGTCAGCCTGTCTGTATGCCACCCACGCCACAACTTTTTGCAAGCACTAAAGCTGCTATATATCTACCCATCAAACTCTCGCTTATACCCACTACTTAGTTCATTTCTCTGCCCTGCATTTGCATTGTTCTGTATAACCAACACAGATAGAGGAAGATTCTGCTGAAGCAGGACAGCATGGAGGATGGCCAAGAAATTCAACCAGTTGTTTGTGACAATGGATCTGGTGCTGTTAAGGTATACAAATATTTTGTTACAGATTTTTAGAGTATTCTCATACCCAAACTATATGAATTTCTTGTTGATTGAGAGGTTATTATATAGTTTAATTCATGATCGATCTATTAGAGAATTGTATGGATGAACTATCTGTTGTTTTCAGCAGATGTATATGTGTCATCGTGAATCTTTTAGGTTGTGGTCTGAGGAACTTGATTACCGGACTTTGCTAAAATGTCAATCTTGTTATGCTTTTCTGTCTTTTGACAACACAATTTTCCTGCAAATTGATGTTCACATGTTGCATCTGTCATTATTCCAAATGGAATGGTAGTTAAGGGACCAGGAAATGTAGAATAGAATAGAGTAGAAGACTTTTATGGTCTATAAGGGCAAAGATAGTCTATAGAACAGCAGATCCTGGTATTTTTACGATGTGAAGTGTTGGTAGTTTATAGGACAGCAGACTCTGTTATTTTTGCAATGTGAAGTGTTGGTAGTTTATAGGACAGCAAACCCTGCTATTTTTGAATGTGACGTGTTGGTAGTTTATAGGACAACAGACCCTGTTATTTTTGCGATGTGAAGTGTTGGTAGTTTATAGGACAGCAGACCCTTTTTTCTTAATGTGAAGTGTTGGACTTCTACAATTTAGTTTAATAATGAGCTCTTTCATTATCTCCACCCATTCTTTACTGAAAATATCTTGAAAAGAAGTCAGTGCTAAACTGTTAATGTAGTTGATCCTGATGTCAAATGTGTGCATCTAAAATAAAGTGTCTTTCAGTTTCCACAGTCCCTGCTGTACACAAGATATAAATCCTCTCTTCCCAAACTTCTTTTAACCGTTTTCACATTCTTATTTTAAAATATCGCTACTAAATTACTTATGTAGTTGATCCTGATACCATTGCGCGCTTTGCAAACTAAAAAATAAAGTGGCTATCAATTTCCACAGTCCTTGTTGTACACAAGATACAAACCCTCTATCTCTCTTTTTGACCTTTTCCGAGTCCCTATAGGTTAAATCTTTTGGCCTCCTAGAGATATATGTATGAATGACTAAGTAGAAGTGGGAATTTGCAGGCTGGTCTGGCAGGGGACGATGCACCTCGAGCGGTGTTTCCGAGCATCGTGGGGCGGCCACGGCATACGGGAGTGATGGTGGGGATGGGGCAGAAGGACGCGTACGTAGGGGATGAGGCGCAGTCGAAGCGAGGCATTCTGACGCTCAAGTATCCCATCGAGCACGGGGTGGTGTCCAACTGGGACGACATGGAGAAGATTTGGCACCACACCTTCTCCAACGAGCTCCGAATTTCTCCCGAGGAACACCCAATTCTGCTGACGGAGCCCCCGCTGAATCCCAAGGCCAACCGTGAGAAGATGATCGAGATTATGTTCGATGCATTCAATGTGCCCGCCACCTACATTGCAATCCAAGCGGTGCTCTCCCTCTACGCTAGCGGACGAACGACAGGTAAGCCTACCTACAACTAACTACACGAGAAGAATCCCAAACCGTTTCCAGGCTCTCATTCTTTGGACATGAAATGCAGGCATAGTGTTGGACTCGGGGGACGGAGTATCACACGTAGTGCCCATTTACGAGGGCTACGCGTTGCCTCATGCGATCTGTCGTCTGGATTTAGCTGGCCGGGACTTGACGGCGGCGTTGGCCAAGATTCTAACTGAGCGCGGATACTCCCTAACGACGACCGCAGAACGGGAAATAGTCCGCGACATGAAGGAAAAACTAGGGTACGTGGCGCTTGATTTCGAGCAGGAGCTTCAAATGGCGGCATCCACGCCGTCGCTGGAGAAAAGCTACGAGTTACCAGACGGGCAGGTGATCACCATCGGGGCGGAGAGATTCCGGTGCGCCGAGGTGCTCTTCCAGCCTGCGCTCATCGGGATGGAAGCTCCGGGCATCCACGAGACGGCGTACAACTCCATAATGAAGTGCGACGTCGACATACGGAAGGATCTGTACGGCAATATTGTTATGAGTGGTGGTTCCACCATGTTCCCTGGCATCGCGGACCGCATGCAAAAGGAGGTCTCTGCCTTGGCCCCCGCCTCCATGAAGATCAAGGTGGTCGCCCCTCCCGAGAGGAAGTACAGTGTTTGGATTGGAGGATCCATCCTCGCTTCTCTCAGCACCTTCCAACAGGTAGATTCCTTTTCTACCTAATTATTTCTTCTTCTTTTTCTTCTCATGTCAATGTCTCACTTTAACTTTAACTTTGTACCTGCAGATGTGGATAAGCAAGGCGGAGTATGATGAATCGGGGTCCGCCATTGTTCATCGCAAATGTTTCTAGCGCGGAGTTTTCGGCTTTATCCCTACGCTTTGTGATTAGTTGAAATGAGTGCGCCTGCAACCCATATTGTTATTATTCATTTGTGATCATTGTTTTCACTACCATGTAATTTTTACTAAATAAATGGTTTTTTGTAACGTGAGAATGAGAATGAGATGTGTACGATCAGATTAAAAATCCTTGCATGTGGTGATCATCTTTTAAAATTGTTTAGTGATTTTTATTTTTTATTTTTTATTTTAGTGAAATTCATATTTTAAAGTTATTAAAGTATTAAATTGTTTTGATGTTTACTAATTCTTTAAAAAAAATTAACAAATTTTATTGGTGTAGTTTTTTTTTTTCTTCGAAAAACGCTGTCAAAGAGGGCAGCTCCTTATATATTAGTGGAAAAATTGTTACAAAAATTCATGCATTATGAGTATTATGCCTTCACCATATTCAAAGATCCGTTCGAGTTGAGAGACCGACAACAAATCACCATTGTCACTAATGAAGGTCTCAAACTTACCAAAATCCCTACTTTCTATCCCCTACCTATACAGATGCAGGGCCTTCTTGGCCACCCCCTTGTTTTATAGTAGTCACATAAAAAATACCAACGATTTTATTGGTGTAGTTTTGATTATATAGTAGTATAATTATTTCTTTTGTTTGTGAACTCTTATATTGATTTTGGAAAGTGTGAGATTATACCACTCATCTTTTATATAAATTGTGTATTTTATTTTTTTCTAATTTAATATAGAAGTGCACTATTTATTGGAAAAAAATGAATGAGATTTGATAAAGTAAAAATTTATAAATTACAAAAAATAGTGTATATATTTTAAATAAATTTATTTAAAAGATGTTGAGAGATACTACTTTTGAGGCATTTACATTAGATTTATTATATAAGTTAGATGGACACCTTGAGATTGATATCTCTTGATGTCTTTTAACTAGATGTATTTAATATATCTATGCTAGTTTATTGATTTTCTAACATTTTAAAGCTTGTTATACCTATATATCACACTTCACTACCCACTATTAGGCATTACAAAGGTTTGACATGTAAAAGGCTTTCAAATTTATGTGAAGTGATTTTTGTTATCCACTACATTACAACCGCCTATTGAACACCCGAAATATTGAGAGGGGAGAGGGGGGGCCGGGGGTGAATCAATATTCTTTTAAACCTCTTAATCATTTAAACATCCAAAACTCATAGCATATTCAATTTGTAGTAATAAATTATGAAAGCATGAAAATAACCAACATCACATAACACATGAACAACAAATTTTTACATGGAAAACCCAAAATGGAAAAAACCATGGTGAGCATTAGCTCACAAAATATTATAACAGGTTATAGTATATTACATAAGTGCTCGCTATAGATGGACTCACTGCCCACTAAGAAAAGAAAGATAAAACAGATAGTGACACACAACTAGATTTGAACTGTTACAATTGCATCTAATACATGCGTGAAATATAGCTCCAATGAAGCTCAAAATATAGACTTTACATACTTCATACTAATCTAAATCAACACTCTATTTTGCTCTACATTCGCTCTATATTCACACAATTCACATCCACTTACATTATCACTTGTCACTGCATCTAAAAATATCAAAAAGATCCTTCATATATATATTTGCTTCACCAAAATCATCAATTAGGTGAGCCAGTTGGATGTAATAAGCAAAATATAGCTTGTCGGCTCAAGATCCTTCCGCACATGCTTCACGCTAAGATTCAAACCTTGTAACAATTTGAAATAGGTTGGCATGGACCTAAAATAGCACCCACATAATAGATCAACACATAGTTAAACTTTGCAAAACATGAAGCTCATTTGGTCGACATTGATAATGACCTAATATCAAAATTAACCAACTGTACACCCACATTCAGACATGCAGATCCCCAAACTCTATGCCAAATGGAATATACATAATCAATTGACACCTGTCAACATCTCCACATAATTGCAAAGCCAAAATCTAATTCGTGGAGAAGTGTGATTTCATCAAAACACATGCAATGAATTGGAAAATGCATGTAACTGCTAGTTCAAACTTTTGTTACTCATAACTTCCACACTAGAAGCCAAAATAAGATAAAACTATGGAATTAGGATCTTCTATCAACCAAAAAAAAATGTTAGAAGTGCAAAGAAAAATATTTATCAGCGGACCAATGTGGACCCAAATACTTGATCCCTTGTACACAAAATCACCTAAATTGGCACTTAGTCAATTTCCACAACCATTGCCTTCATCAAATCAAACATTCTTGCAAATTTGTCTGACATAACCATCCTCAAGCATGCTTAAGACACCTAAAATGATCTGCACCATAGTTTTCATACTGGGATACAATATTGACATCAATGAAAACACTACAATGCATAATTATTCACTTTGTGCTCATTCCACATGCTCATGTTGCCAAAAAGTTCATCAATGACATCTCCTTATTCTTCCAAAAATATCCCCCTTTATCATTGATAGAAACATGCCAAAATCATCTCCAAATTTATTCTCCTCCTTTGACATCAAGAGCAAAGGGTGTATACAATAATCTTCTTGGCATACCAAATCTCCCCTCCAAATTTATTCTCCTCCTTTGACATCAAGAGCAAAGGGTATATACAATAATCTTCTTGGCATACCAAATCTCCCCTTGACAAATATGTTCATATATACAAGTTGAAAAACTGAACTAACTCCCCCTAAGAGAGCTATACACCACAAGTTGTTCAAAAAATTACACTAGAAAAAACTTTACACCAACCGCATATGTAGATAAGAATATGAAACAAGAAACATAAATCTATAAAGCAAAAGAAATATTGTCAACCAGAGGAGGTTGATCCTTGGAGCTTCTCCAAATGAGCTTGCTAATTCTATTCCCTCTTCCAAAATCTTCTTGGCTATGCCAAACATCCTATACTGGGTCTCTAGCTCCATTAGGCAGTCTTCTAACAACCATGCGTTCAACCTCCAAGATCTTCCCTAAGCGGTTAAGCTCCTTCCTAAGAACCAAGATTTGATACCAATTGTTGAACACTCATAATACTGAGAGGGGGGGTGAATCAATATTCTTTTAAACCACTTAATCATTTAAACATCCAATACTCAGAACATATTCAATTTGTAGTAATGAATGAAAGCATGATAACAACCAACAACATCACATAACACATGAACACCAGATTTTTAAGTTGAAAACCCAAAATGGGAAAAACCACGATGAGGATTAGCTCACAATATATTATAAACAGATATAGTATAGTACAAAAATTCTCACTATAGGTGGATTCACTATCCAAGTGGATTTACTGCCCACTAAGAAAAGACAGATAAAAGTGATGGTGGCACACAACTAGATTTGAACTGTCACAATTGCATCCAACACATGCATGAAATATAGTTCCAGTGAAGCTCAAAATACAAACTTTACACAGTTCATATTGATCTAATTCAACACTTTGCTTTACTCTGTATTCACTCTATATTCGCACAATTCATATCCACTTACACTTATCACTTGTCATTACATCTAAAAATATCAAAAAGATCCTTCATATATATCCACTTCACTAAAATCATCAATTAGGCCAGCTTAATTGGATGTAATAAGAAAAATCTAGCTTGTCATCTCAAGATCCTTCCACACATGCTTTGTGCCAAGATTCAAACCTTATAACAATTTGAAATAGGTCGGCCAACAAGTTGCCAACTGTTCAGTTTGTGCTCATCCCACATGCTCATGTTGCCAACAAGTTCATCAATGACATCTCCTTATTCTTCCAACACCCCCTTAATCCCATTCTAGTGATGCCACTCAACATAATTAGAAATAATAATTGTAAAGGAAAATAGCTTTTCCCTAAGTTTAATTTAAATTAGTCAAATTGAATGCATACACCTCAACATAGATCAATTTATATAAATTTACATGGTAACTATGAACCCATAATCAAATAATTAATATTATTTTATGTAAGTAAACGCAATAGATTAGGGAACTTAGCTCTAGAATCAATATGAATGCATAACATTGTTGCACTACAGATTTTAATGTTCTTGATATAGGAAATCAATTATCCCCAATCTATGTGTTGCCTACAATCCCACATAAAAATGTATTTTTTCTATCTCAATTATGCATGTAGATGTTTATAGTGAACCCCTAGAAAAACTATCTTTATGGTCATGGAAATGAGAAAGGACACCGATCTGTAATCATACAAATGTAATATAATGATATACAAATTTTGGGTTCTTTTTGTAGAGGAGAGGGACCGACTGCTAAGGACCCCAAGTCACAGGAGGGTCTAGAACAATTAGCTTCCCCTATCTACCTCACTCTAAGGGATTGTTTAAGATAGGTTTGATGTTTAAAGGGGTGAAAAGGAAGGACAATTGATTTTCCTCTTTCCTTATGCGAACCTGAGAGTTTCAGGAGGTCAAGTGAGAAAGTTTCAACCATCCAGACTACAACTTAGGTAACAACTAGGGTCTTGTATTCCTTAGTGGTTGGAATTTCACTGAGCCTATAGTTGAGGAAGAGGACTATACGATGTCCACTAGGTGGTGTGCAAAAATACATGGAGTTGTATGATGGTGCACAACAACAAAGTGAATCGTTCACTAAAATTCCCAAATACTTATATTTTTACAAATCTTGTCTTCAATTTGCTACAAGAAAATATGTAATACAAATATTTCTAAAATTTTATTGATAATATTGTTATATTACAAATTTATATAGACAATGAAAATACCACCTTAACATTTTCAGTTACATATATTTTTCTATCGGTGTACCCCTTGAACCTCCTCCTAGTGCAAGTGCTAGTTGTAGCATGATAAAAACCATTACAGAGTTTGAAACACTTAATTTTGAGGAATTTATCCAAATTTGTTGATCCCAAGGTTAAAATATATCAAATATAGGCAATGCACGATCATCTCCATTTGCTTTAGGATTTACATCAAAGTGGTCACAAATGTTTAAAAGTAGCACACAAGCATGTTGATAGGTATTTGTAATGGATGTATTATGTGAATAAATATTTTTTTTAAGAAATAAAGTTTCATAATTATTGATTATATTTCAAATTAGAGGTGCTAATTGTAATCTAATCAAATGAAAATTTATCTTTAATCAATTTAAGTTCAATTCAAGGTCAATTTTTTATATTTTCTATTTCAATCATACTCTTGTGTTTGAAATTTGATGACATGACATGTGAACTCAGATCTAAGAATGCAAATATGTCACGATTAATTTAATTCACATGTTTACAAACGTAAGAAACTAAAATCTAGTGTTTGATGTGTCCTATGACAACATACAATCTCAAAGGTATATTAAATTATGTCTATCAAGAGCCTTACATCTACAATATTAAATATTTGGCATCTTGTAAATTCCCAAAACTGCATGAGCCAACATGGTAGTCCAATGATGACTTGATGATCCAACTCACAACCCATGTGGCATGAAATACACTTCTCATTTTCTTAACACTCGATAGTAGTCTTTCATAACTCCTTTTCCACCTTTCTCAACCTCTAGTTTATCTTCCAAACTATTAGGCCTCAATTGAAGGTTCACCTTGATGACCTAGTTTAAGTTGTATTCACTCAAGAGACCTAGTTTAAATTGTAGGGTTTCTTGGGAAACCTACATTAACAAAAGGGGCAACCCAAACCCTTAAAATGGCTAAACTTGTCATATTTGGAGGATGTGTGTTTGCTTTAAATATTTTTTATTTTTCTCCACCATTTTTATTTCTAATTGTGAGTTGATTCTAGTCTTGATTGAACCTTATCTTCTTTTGACTGATTCTCCTCTCCTCTTGACTCAAAACCATCTCTATAGTTGTCTCCCAATTGCCTCCCCTTAATTTTGAAGCTTACTACCTTAGGTAATCTCTCTTGCCATTGACATTCAAAAGGTTGTTCATTTTGTATTATTTTATTTAACAAACCCTATAACATATTCATGCTTAGTATAGGACATAAGTGCCTAAGTTTCCTAACTTTCTAGATAGAGTTTGTTCATTTTACATTCTTTACTTTAGTAACCCCCACATCACATCCATTTTTATTATATAGGATATAACTTCCTTTCCCTAGCTTTCTAGAGGGAGGTATTTTATTTTGTATTTGTATCTAGATCTTTGCAATAAGCTCTTAGTCCTTTTCCTCTCTCTTACAACTAGGATTTTGAATCATTTTTAGAAGAATAAGCTATCCTTACAATTGCAATCCCTATAGTATTCTCATGCTCTACACAAGACTCGCATGCCTATCTCTAGTTTTTTCATAGAAGCTTAA
This sequence comes from Sequoia sempervirens, assembly GCA_007258455.2. Taxonomy (NCBI): domain Eukaryota; kingdom Viridiplantae; phylum Streptophyta; class Pinopsida; order Cupressales; family Cupressaceae; genus Sequoia; species Sequoia sempervirens. The sequence continues at coordinate 202,703,975 of VDFB02193867.1, forward strand.
AATCTTCTCTCAATCATCCAAATAGTTTCTTAGTTTCCCCTAATCTAGTTTTCCTTGTATCCACTATCATCAAGAAAGATCACCCTATTGGTACAAAAGAAGTTACAGATGGCTATATTCCTAGGGAAATACACTACCAAAGCAAGGCTTCTTTCAACCTTCTAAATTTCACAGTTTCTTTTGTTTTAAGTTAGATTCATTTTAATAAGAGTTTAAATTAAGCAGTATTAAAAAAAAATGAATTTTCTAGGTAGGGATATCAATACATCATTATTATTCCTTAGACTATATTTTTACTACTTTCATAGATTAGGAAAAAATGATTATCTTCTATATTACAATAGATTGAATTAGATTTACTTCAATTTGTATTCTTGGAAAAGAGCTTAATCCTAACATGAGAAAACTATTAAAAATATTTCAATTCTATCATGGGGAAAACTAAAACCAAACTATCGCATTCCAAAACTAAATAAATAAAATTATTTAATTATTTGATACTTAAAAATTCTCATTTAGTTGGAATTAAAAAATACAAGAAAGAGTTTCTTTTGCAAGTAGTTTAATTATATAACATTTGGTTTCTAAAAACCAATAAAAATATCAATCAGATTTACTTTTTCATGTAATCTAGTTCATTTAAAAGATTCATTGTAAACACCACAACAATAGAAAACAAAGAAGATATAAGTTCTTGGTAGCATGATGAGGCACCAAGAAAGTCAAGAAAATTAAATAAGTCGACTAGCTCAATGGTCAAATAAACAAACACAAAGGTCAAATGACACACCAATGTTACACCTGTTTTAATATCCCTTTCTTCTTGGAATTCTATGTTTGATGTGTGTAATAATAAAGTAATGTTTGATTGATATGGTGTTGAATGACATAAGCGAGAACTTACAAATCATAGAAGGATCCATTAAAGACCAAGCTCAAGAGAAAGAAAATATCCTAAGGGAAGAGTAAATTATGCAAGGTAACCCATGATTTTAGAAGATTTGATAGAGTTAGAAGAATGAAGTCTAAAAACCTTTTAACGCTTTTCAGAAAATTATCTAAATAGAATTAGAGCTAGTGATCCTCTTGGACATTTAAGAATAATAACCATAATACCACTACAATGTTTTGTCACATCGATTTGGTTTTTCTTTTTTTCCTCACTTTTTTCTCCTTGGCTTGATTTTTCCTTCAAAATCTTGACACTCCTAGAAAACCTTGAAAATTTGACCAAGTGTTTATTTGTAGTTTTTTCCTTGTGAGAATCCCTTTGCAGAATTCCATAAGGTGGATGTGGTCTCTAGTTTTCCATTGTGGGTTTCCACCTACGAAATTCCATAGTGGTGGCATCGTTAGCATTGTCCTCTATAGCTTGATGGACCGCATTGAAGAAATTAAATAGTCCCAAAGAAAAAAAAAGTACACAATATATTGTATTAGAGAGATTTAACACAAAGAAAATATATTTAACACCTCACTATATATTATTCATTATCACTGGTTTTTATATAGAGTTTTAAAAAGTGCTTTTTATAACAAAAAATACAAAAAAGAGTGCGCAAAATCATAAAAAACAACTTCCAAAAGAGTAAAAAAAACCATAGTAGATGTCGAGCTGTTACACAGTACAACATAAAGGAAAAATTCTAAAACTAAAAACAACAAGCTAAAGATAAGCAATGAAAATAGAAACTTAATCTATAGAAAGGGAACACAACACTGGGAGATATGAAGATTTGCATCAGATCAATTATCAACATACTCCCCCTTGATGCGGAGAGGACTCACAATACGATCTCAGAGCATCAAAATTTGAATTTTTGCAACAGCCTTAGTCAAAATATCTATAAGTTGAGCTTCACTCTTGATATACCTGAGTTCTACTTCTTTCTTTTGCACCAAATTTCTAATAAAATGATACTTAAGATCAAAGTGTTTAGTTCTGCTATGATGCAATGGATTTTTTGCCAATTTTATTGTGCTCATATTATCACAAAATATCATTGTAGGCTGAATTTGTTTCTCTCCAATTTCTTCAAGAATTTTCCTAAGCCATAATGCTTGAGTACTTGTAGAAGTGATTGCAACATATTTTGCTTCTGTGGAAGAAAGGGAAACTATGCTTTGCTTCTTTGAGATCCAACTAATCAAATTAAACCAAAAGAGAAACAACTACCAGATGTAGACTTTTGGTCATCCATACTACCACCCCAATCAGAATCACTGAAGCCAACTAGATTAAATTCTTTAGAACTATAGTAATGAATGCCAAAATTGAGAGTTCCTTTCACATACCTCAAAATTATTTTGGTTGTCTTCATATGAATTTCAAAAGGATCTGTCATGTATCTTGAAACAAGAGAAACTACATAAGAAATATCAGTCCTTGTGTGGGTTAGAAACATCAAAGTCCCAACAATACTTTTATAAGTTGTCCCATCAACTCTTTCAGTATCATCATCTCTACATAACACTACTCCATGAGCAATTGGAGATGAGGCTGGTTTACAACCAACCATATCAAATTTCTTCAACATATCCTTTACATATTTTGCTTGACAAATAAAAATTTTATCCTTACTTTGATAAACCTCCATTCCTAGAAAATATTGCATGAGACCTAAATCTTTCATCTCAAATTCATTCATCAAAACACTTTTGCAGTCATCTTTCATCTTAGAATTGCTACCCATATACAACAAATCATCAACATATAAAATGGCAATAAGAATATCATTACCTTCTTGTTTGTAGTAAAGGGTCCGGTTCACTCTTACTTCTCTTGAAACCATTTTCTTGAAAATAGCCATCAATCCTAGCATATCAAGCTCTTGGTGCTTTTTTAAGGCCATACAAGGCCTTCTTCAACTTGAAGACTAGGTTTTCTTTGCCTTGCACCTCAAAACCTTGTGGTTGTCCCACATATATTTCCTCTTCTAAGTACCCATTCAAGAAGGCACTTTTCACATCCATGTGATGAATGCTCCATTTATTTTGGGCTGCAAGAGAAATCAACATTCTAATAGTCTCTTGTCTTGCTACAGGTGCAAATGTCTTTTCATAATCAATCCCATACCTTTGTGTGTAGCCTTTAGCCACTAATTGTGCCTTGTGTCTTTCAACACTTCCATCGCTATTGTACTAAGTCTTGTAGACCCATTTAGTACCAATCTTCTTTTTTTCATGTGGAAGCTCTGTAAGCTCCCAAGTATCATTTTGAATATAATTTATCTCTTCTTGCATGGCTTGCACCCAAAATTTATTAAGACATGCATCTTCAAAACATGATGGCTCAAAATCAGCTTGTGAAAATAAAACAAAATGTATTGTCTCAACTCTTGGATTTTCTTCATGTGCATGATTTGTAGATCTTTGATAAATGTCACTTAAGCTTCTCATCTTCCTTGCTGGACTTGGGCTTGAAATTGCACTTAAAACTAAAGAACTAGATGAGGGGCTACTTGGTGGATTTGTAGCACTTGAATTGAAGTATTAGAGGGCTGCTCATAATCAATATCATGAAGAATACCACCATTTAAAACAGATTTGGATTTCTCATCATGGCCTTTTTGATGACCACAAACTTCCCCTTCATCAAAAATTACATCTCTTGACACAACAATATTATTGGTGAGAGGATTATACAACCTGTAAGCCTTACTTTTCTCACTATAGCCAACAAAAATGCAGGATTCACTTTTTGGTTCTAACTCTTTTCTATTTTGATCAGCTACATGAACATAGGCTAAACAACTAAAAACTCTAAAATGATGAACAATAGGTTTCTTTTCATACCAAGTTTCATAAGGAGTCATCATTTCAAGTGCACGAGTGGGACTCCGATTATGAATGTACACTGTTGTAGAAATTGCATCACCCCAAAAAGAATTGCTTAGTCCCTTGGTTTGTAATATACTCCTTGCCATTTCCACCACTTTACAGTTTTTTCTTTCAGCTACCCCATTTTGTTGAGGTGTGTAAGCAGTGGTGAGTTGTCTTTTGACACCATTCATATCACAAAAATTCTAAAAATCTCTTGAACAATACTCTCCTCCACGATCGATCCTTAAGCATTTAATTTTGCAACCTTTTTCATTTTCCACCAAGGCTTTGAACCTTTTGAAGGCAACAAAGGCTTCATCTTTTATCTTCAAAAAATAGACCCAACACTTTCGTGAGTAATCATCAATAAAAGTAATGAAGTACAATGATTTACCCAAAAAAAATGTCTACATAGGACCACAAATATATGAGTGAACCAACTGTAGTGGATAATGGGCCCTCCATGTATTTCCTTTTGGAAATTTATCTCTTACATGTTTTCCTTTAGCACACCCTTCACAAACCTCCTTGTTCTCTTCAACCTTAGGCAAACCATGAACCAAAGATTTTGATGTGAGAAATTTCAAACTCTGAAAATTTAAATGTCTATACCTAAGATGCCACAACCAAATTTTATCCTCATATGCAATATTTGTAAGATTGTTGCAATGATCACCAAACTTCAATGGAAACATCATATTCTTGGACATAGGCACAACTGTAACCACCTTGTTGCCTTGATTCTTATCGTAAATTGTACATTTATGATTTTCAAATACCACCTTATAATTCTTCTCACATAATTGCCCAACACTTAATAAATTATGCTTTAACTATGGAGTGTAACAAATTTCTTGAACATTTTTCATACCTTCCTTAGTATGGACTTTCACAACTCCTTTGGCAGCAACCTCCAATGTTTTGTCATCACCAAGCTTGATCTTGGATTTGAAATTCTCATCAATTTTAGAAAACAACTCTTTATTCCCTAACATGTGGTTAGAGCACCCTAAATCTAAATACCAAACATCTTGAACAACATTTTCAGATTTTCCATATAAATTACTTGAGGAAGCCTCATCGCTCTCTTGAGCATAATTGGCACCTTTATTGTGATTACTGGATTTTAATCTACAATCCCTTTCAAAATGACCATACTTGTTACAATGATAACACTAAATATTTCTTTTATCAAATCTACCTCTACCTCTTCCTCTTGGACCACCTCTTCTTCCTCTATTACCTCTTGAAGGATTTTGATTTTGACCTCGACCTTAGCCTTGGCCTTGATTGCTTTTGTTGCTAGTACTAACATCTTCATTCTTTGTAATTTGTAGTTTGGAGGAAAATTCCTTCTCATCATATTCTCCAAATGAATCTCTCAATCTCTCTTCATGAGACATTAGAGATCCAACTAGGTGATCAAATTGAAGGGTAGAAAAATCTTTGCTCTCTTCTATGATTATAGCTACATGGTTCCATTTTGGTGTAAGAGACCTCAAATTATTTTTTATCACAATTTCATTGTTTACAGTTTCTCCAAGAGTGGCCATTTTATTTAAAACATCATTCACTCTTACACAAAAATCAACTACTTTCTCATATTCTTGCATTTTCAAAATTTCAAACTCTCTTTTTAATGTCTACAACTTAACTAATTTTACCTGATCACTACCTTGGTAAGCTTGCTTTAGAATCTTCCAGGAAGCCTATGCTTTCTTTGCACCCACAATTCTAGGAAAAAAGCTCTTATCAAGAGCTATTTGAATATGAAACAAGGCCTCAAAATTCTTCTTCTTAACCTCCTTCGTTGTTCTTTCATTGGTTGTAAGAGTATTCCAATCTGTTGGCTCTTCATATCCTGATTCTACAATCTCCCATAAATCTTTTCCCATCAAGAAGGTCATCATTTTGATGCACCAGTAATCATAATCACTTCCATTGAACTCAGGAATTGGCAAAGAGTTCAAACTAGACATGATTAATTTAAAAGAAAAAACACCTGCTCTGATACCAGATGAAGAAATTAAACAATCCCAAAAAAAGAAAAAAGAAAAAAAGTACACAATATATTGCAACAAAGAGATTTAACACACATAAAAGATATTTAACGCCTCACTATATATTATTCATTATCACTGGTTATTATATAGAGTTTTTAGAAGTGTTGTTTATAACAACAAATACAAAAAAGAGTGTGCAGACTCATAAAAAGCAACTTCCAAAAGAGTAACAAAAAATAGAGTAGATGCCTTTGTTACGCAATACAACATAAAGGAAAAATTAGAAAACTAAAAACAACAAGCTAAAGATAAGCAATGAAAATATAAACTTAATTTGCAAAAAGGTAACACAACACTAGGAGATACGGAGATTTGCATCAGATCAATTATCAACACACATGGCAATGGCTTTTGCAGTCACATTTCCTGCACTACTTTGGCACCTACAATTGACTGTCTCGCATGAGGTTGGCTTCTGTATTTGATGTTTTCACATTGATTTGGATTTCGACCTGTAGGTTTTTGCAATTAGGTTTTTTATGCATTTTTTGAGGCATTTTTTACATTTATGACTATCACTATATATTAACACACATGGCAATGGATTATGCAGTCACATTTCCTGCACTACTTTGGCACCTACAGTTGATTCTATTGCATGAGGTTGGCTTCTGTATTTGACGTTTTCACATTGATTTGGATTTTGACCCATGGGTTTTTGCAATTAGGTTTTTTATATAATTAAAAATTAATATTTAATATTAATATAAATATAAATTATATATTTTTAAATTATGACTTGAGAGAGAGACATGGAGGGAGTGGGAGAGAAAGGGAGAATGGGGGTAGGAGGGAGAGACTTGAGAGAGAGGGGGGGGCGAGTGGGAGAGAGATAAAGGGTAGGGGGTATAA
>VDFB02193867.1:202710811-202733018 GCA_007258455.2 Sequoia sempervirens
AAAGCAAAAGAAATACTGTTAACTAGAGGAGGTTGATCCTTGGAGCTTCTCCAAATGAGTTTGCCAATCCTATTCCCTCTTCCAAAATCTTCTTGGCTATGCCAAACATCCTATACTGGGTCTCTAGCTCCATTAGGCAGTCTTCTAACAACCATGCATTCAACCTCCAAGATCTTCCCTAAGCAGTTAAGCTCCTTCCTAGGAACCAAGATTTGATACCAATTGTTGAACACTCATAATACTGAGAGGGGGGGTGAATCAATATTCTTTTAAACCACTTAATCATTTAAACATCCAATACTCAGAACATATTCAATTTGTAGTAATGAATGAAAGCATGATAACAACCAACAACATCACATAACACACGAACACCAGATTTTTAAGTTGAAAACCCAAAATGGGAAAACCACGATGAGGATTAGCTCATAATATATTATAACCAGTTATAGTATATTACAAAAATTCTCACTATAGGTGGATTCACTGTCCAAGTGGATTTACTGCCCACTAAGAAAAGAAAGATAAAAGAGATGGTGGCACACAACTAGATTTGAACTCTTACAATTGCATCCAACACATGCATGAAATATAGTTCCAGTGAAGCTCAAAATACAAACTTTACACACTTCATATTGATCTAATTCAACACTCTGCTTTACTCTGCATTCACTCTATATTCGCGAAATTCATATCAACTTACACTTATCACTTGTCATTACATCTAAAAATATAAAAAAGATCCTTCATATATATCCACTTCACTAAAATCATCAATTAGGCCAGCTTAATTAGATGTAACAAGCAAAATCTAGCTTGTCATCTCAAGATCCTTCCACACATGCTTTGCGCCAAGATTCAAACCTTATAATAATTTGAAATAGGTCAGCCAACAAGTTGCCAACTGTTCAGTTTGTGCTCATCCCACATGCTCATGTTGCCAAGAAGTTCATCAATGACATCTCCTTATTCTTCCAACACCTCCTTGATTCCATTCTAGTGATGCCACTCAACATAATTAGAAATAATAATTGTAAAGGAAAATAGCTTTTCCCTAAATTTAATTTAAATTAGTCAAATTGAATGCATACACCTCAACATAGATCAATTTATATAAATTTACATGGTAACTATGAACCCATAATCAAATAATTAATATTATTTTATGTAAGTAAACACAATAGATTAGGGAACTTAGCTCTAGAATCAATATGAATGCATAACATTGTTGCACTATAGATTTTAATGTTCTTGATATAGGAAATCAATTATCCCCAATCTATGTGTTGCCTACAATCCCACATAAAAATGTATTTTTTCTATCTCAATTATGCATGTAGATGTTTATAGTGAACCCCTAGAAAAAATAGCTTTATGGTCATGGAAATGAGAAAGGACACCAATCTATAATCATACAAATGTAATATAATGACATACAAATTTTGGGTTCTTTTTGTAGAGGAGAGGGACCGACTGCTCAGGACCCCAAGTCACAGGAGGGTCTAGAACAATTAGCTTCCCCTATCTACCTCACTCTAAGGGATTTTTTAAGATAGGTTTGATGTTTAAAGGGGTGAAAAGGAAGGACAATTGATTTTCCTCTTTCCTTATGCGAACTTGAGAGTTTCAGGAGGTCAAGTGAGCAAGTTTCAACCATCCAGACTACAACTTAGGTAACAACTAGGATCTTGTATTTCTTGGTGGTTGGAATTTCACTGAGCCTGTAGTTGAGGAAGAGGACTATATGATGTCCACTAGGTGGTGTGCAAAAATACATGGAGTTGTATGATGGTGCACAACAACAAAGTGAATCGTTCACTAAAATTCCTAAATACTTATATTTTTACAAATCTTGTCTTCAATTTGCTACAAGAAAATATGTAATACAAATATTTCTAAAATTTTATTGATAGTATTGTTATATTACAGATTTATATAGACAATGAAAATACCACCTTAACATTTTCAGTTACATATATTTTTCTATCGGTGTACCCCTTGAACCTCTTCCTAGTGCAAGTGCTAGTTGTAGCATGATAAAAACCATTACAGAGTTTGAAACACTTAATTTTGAGGAATTTAACCAAATTTGTTGATCCCAAGGTTAAAATATATCAAATATAGGCAATGCACGATCATCTCCATTTGCTTTAGGATTTACATCAAAGTGGTCACAAATGTTTAAAAGTAGCACACAAGCATGTTGATAGGTATTTGTAATGGATGTATTACATGAATAAATATTTTTTTTAAGAAATAAAGTTTCATAATTATTGATTATATTTCAAATTAGAGGTGCTAATTGTAATCTAATCAAATGAAAATTTATCTTTAATCAATTTAAGTTCAATTCAAGGTCAATTTTTTATATTTTCTATTTCAATCATACTCTTGTGTTTGAAATTTGATGACATGATATGTGAACTCAGATCTAATAATGCAAATATGTCACGATTAATTTAATTCACATGTTTACAAACTTAAGAAACTAAAATCTAGTGTTCGATGTGTCCTATGACAACATACAATCTCAAAGGTATATTAAATTATGTCTATCAAGAGCCTTACATCTACAATATTAAATATTTGGCATCTTGTAAATTCCCAAAACTGCATGAGCCAACATGGTAGTCCAATGATGACTTGATGATCCAACTCACAACCCATGTGGCATGAAATACACTTCTCATTTTCTTAACACTCGATAGTAGTCTTTCATAACTCCTTTTCCACCTTTCTCAACCTCTAGTTTATCTTCCAAACTATTAGGCCTCAATTGAAGGTTCACCTTGATGACCTAGTTTAAGTTGTATTCACTCAAGAGACCTAGTTCAAATTGTAGGGTTTCTTGGGAAACCTACATTAACAAAAGGGGCAACCCAAACCCTTAAAATGGCTAAACTTGTCATATTTGGAGGATGTGTGTTTGCTTTAAATATTTTTTTATTTTTCTCCACCATTTTCATTTCTAATTGTGAGTTGATTCTAGTCTTGATTGAACCTTATCTTCTTTTGACTGATTCTCCTCTCCTCTTGACTCAAAACCATCTCTATAGTTGTCTCCCAATTGCCTCCCCTTAATTTTGAAGCTTACTACCTTAGGTAATCTCTCTTGCCATTGACATTCAAAAGGTTGTTCATTTTGTATTATTTTATTTAACAAACCCTATAACATATTCATGCTTAGTATAGGACATAAGTGCCTAAGTTTCCTAACTTTCTAGATAGAGTTTGTTCATTTTACATTCTTTACTTTAGTAACCCCCACATCACATCCATTTTTATTATATAGGATATAACTTCCTTTCCCTAGCTTTCTAGAGGGAGGTATTTTATTTTGTATTTGTATCTAGATCTTTGCAATAAGCTCTTAGTCCTTTTCCTCTCTCTTACAACTAGGATTTTGAATCATTTTTAGAAGAATAAGCTATCCTTACAATTGCAATCCCTATAGTATTCTCATGCTCTACACAAGACTCGCATGCCTATCTCTAGTTTTTTCATAGAAGCTTAAAATCTTCTCTCAATCATCCAAATAGTTTCTTAGTTTCCCCTAATCTAGTTTTCCTTGTATCCACTATCATCAAGAAAGATCACCCTATTGGTACAAAAGAAGTTACAGATGGCTATATTCCTAGGGAAATACACTACCAAAGCAAGGCTTCTTTCAACCTTCTAAATTTCACAGTTTCTTTTGTTTTAAGTTAGATTCATTTTAATAAGAGTTTAAATTAAGCAGTATTAAAAAAAAATGAATTTTCTAGGTAGGGATATCAATACATCATTATTATTCCTTAGACTATATTTTTACTACTTTCATAGATTAGGAAAAAATGATTATCTTCTATATTACAATAGATTGAATTAGATTTACTTCAATTTGTATTCTTGGAAAAGAGCTTAATCCTAACATGAGAAAACTATTAAAAATATTTCAATTCTATCATGGGGAAAACTAAAACCAAACTATCGCATTCCAAAACTAAATAAATAAAATTATTTAATTATTTGATACTTAAAAATTCTCATTTAGTTGGAATTAAAAAATACAAGAAAGAGTTTCTTTTGCAAGTAGTTTAATTATATAACATTTGGTTTCTAAAAACCAATAAAAATATCAATCAGATTTACTTTTTCATGTAATCTAGTTCATTTAAAAGATTCATTGTAAACACCACAACAATAGAAAACAAAGAAGATATAAGTTCTTGGTAGCATGATGAGGCACCAAGAAAGTCAAGAAAATTAAATAAGTCGACTAGCTCAATGGTCAAATAAACAAACACAAAGGTAAATGACCCACCAATGTTACACTTGTTTTAATATCCCTTTCTTCTTGGAATTCTATGTTTGATGTTAAATCTTGTTTTAATATCCCTTCTGGAATTCTATGTAAAATGACCCACCAATGTTACACTTGTTTTAATATCCCTTTCTTCTTGGAATTCTATGTTTGATGTGTGTAATAATAAAGTAATGTTTGATTAATATGGTGTTGAATGACATAAGCGAGAACTTACAAATCATAGAAGGATCCATTAAAGACCAAGCTCAAGAGAAAGAAAATATCCTAAGGGAAGAGTAAATTATGCAAGGTAACCCATGATTTTAGAAGATTTGATAGAGTTAGAAGAATGAAGTCTAAAAACCTTTTAACTCTTTTCAGAAAATTATCTAAATAGAATTAGAGCTAGTGATCCTCTTGGACATTTAAGAATAATAACCATAATACCACTACAATGTTTTGTCACATCGATTTGGTTTTTCTTTTTTTCCTCACTTTTTTCTCCTTGGCTTGATTTTTCCTTCAAATCTTGACACTCCTAGAAAACCTTGAAAATTTGACCAAGTGTTTATTTGTAGTTTTTTCCTTGTGAGAATCCCTTTGCAGAATTCCATAAGGTGGATGTGGTCTCTAGTTTTCCATTGTGGGTTTCCACCTACGAAATTCCATAGTGGTGGCATCGTTAGCATTGTCCTCTATAGCTTGATGGACCCGCATTGAAGAAATTAAATAGTCCCAAAGAAAAAAAAAGTACACAATATATTGTAGTAGAGAGATTTAACACAAAGAAAATATATTTAACACCTCACTATATATTATTCATTATCACTGGTTTTTATATAGAGTTTTAAAAAGTGCTTTTTATAACAAAAAATACAAAAAAGAGTGCGCAAAATCATAAAAAACAACTTCCAAAAGAGTAACAAAAACCATAGTAGATGTCGAGCTGTTACACAGTACAACATAAAGGAAAAATTCTAAAACTAAAAACAACAAGCTAAAGATAAGCAATGAAAATAGAAACTTAATCTACAGAAAGGCAACACAACACTGGGAGATATGAAGATTTGCATCAGATCAATTATCAACATACTCCCCCTTGATGCGGAGAGGACTCACAATACGATCTCAGAGCATCAAAATTTGAATTTTTGCAACAGCCTTAGTCAAAATATCTATAAGTTGAGCTTCACTCTTGATATACCTGAGTTCTACTTCTTTCTTTTGCACCAAATTTCTAATAAAATGATACTTAAGATCAAAGTGTTTAGTTCTGCTATGATGCAATGGATTTTTTGCCAATTTGATTGTGCTCATATTATCACAAAATATCATTGTAGGCTGAATTTGTTTCTCTCCAATTTCTTCAAGAATTTTCCTAAGCCATAATGCTTGAGTACTTGTAGAAGTGACTGCAACATATTTTGCTTTGTGGAAGAAAGGGAAACTATGCTTTGCTTCTTTGAGATCCAACTAATCAAATTGAAACCAAAAGAGAAACAACTACTAGATGTAGACTTTTGGTCATCCATACTACCACCCCAATCAGAATCACTGAAGCCAACTAGATTAAATTCTTTAGAACTATAGTAATGAATGCCAAAATTGAGAGTTCCTTTCACATACCTCAAAATTATTTTGGTTGTCTTCATATGAATTTCAAAAGGATCTGTCATGTATCTTGAAACAAGAGAAACTACATAAGAAATATCAGTCCTTGTGTGGGTTAGAAACATCAAAGTCCCAACAATACTTTTATAAGTTGTCCCATCAACTCTTTCAGCATCATCATCTCTACATAACACTACTCCATGAGCAATTGGAGATGAGGCTGGTTTACAACCAACCATATCAAATTTCTTCAACATATCCTTTGCATATTTTGCTTGACAAATAAAAATTTCATCCTTACTTTGATAAACCTCCATTCCTAGAAAATATTGCATGAGACCTAAATCTTTCATCTCAAATTCATTCATCAAAACACTTTTGAAGTCATCTTTCATCTTAGAATTGCTACCCATATACAAAAAATCATCAACATATAAAATGGCAATAAGAATATCATTACCTTCTTGTTTGTAGTAAAGGGTAGGTTCACTCTTACTTCTCTTGAAACCATTTTCTTGAAAATAGCCATCAATCCTAGCATACCAAGCTCTTGGTGCTTGTTTAAGGCCATACAAGGCCTTCTTCAACTTGTAGACTAGGTGTTCTTTGTCCTTGCACCTCAAAACCTTGTGGTTGTCCCACATATATTTCCTCTTCTAAGTACCCATTCAAGAAGGCACTTTTCACATCCATGTGATGAATGCTCCATTTATTTTGGGCTGCAAGAGAAATCAACATTCTGATAGTCTCTTGTCTTGCTACAGGTGCAAATGTCTTTTCATAATCAATCCCATACCTTTGTGTGTAGCCTTTAGCCACTAATCGTGCCTTGTGTCTTTCAACACTTCCATCACTATTGTACTTAGTCTTGTAGACCCATTTAGTACCAATCTTCTTTTTGTCATGTGGAAGCTCTGTAAGCTCCCAAGTATCATTTCTATGAATATAATTTATCTCTTCTTGCATGGCTTGCACCCAAAATTTATTAAGACATGCATCTTCAAAACATGATGGCTCAAAATCAGCTTGTGAAAATAAAACAAAATGTATTGTCTCACTCTTGGATTTTCTTCATGTGCATGATTTGTAGATCTTTGATAAATGTCACTTAAGCTTCTCATCTTCCTTGCTGGACTTGGGCTTGAAATTGCACTTGAAATTGAAGAACTAGATGAGGGGCTACTTGGTGGATTTGTAGCACTTGAATTGAAGTATTAGAGGGCTGCTCATAATCAATATCATGAAGAATACCACCATTTAAAACAGATTTGGATTTCTCATCATGGCCTTTTTGATGACCATAAACTTCCCCTTCATCAAAAATTACATCTCTTGACACAACAATATTATTGGTGAGAGGATTATACAACCTATAAGCCTTACTTTGCTCACTATAGCCAACAAAAATGCAGGATTCACTTTTTGGTTCTAACTCTTTTCTATTTTGATCAGCTACATGAACATAGGCTAAACAACTAAAAACTCTAAAATGATGAACAATAGGTTTCTTTTCATACCAAGTTTCATAAGGAGTCATCATTTCAAGTGCACGAGTGGGACTCTATTAAGAATGTACACTGTTGTAGAAATTGCATCACCCCAAAAAGAATTGCTTAGTCCCTTGGTTTGTAACATACTCCTTGCCATTTCCACCACTGTACGGTTTTTTCTTTCAGCTACCCCATTTTGTTGAGGTGTGTAAGCAGTGGTGAGTTGTCTTTTGACACCATTCATATCACAAAAATTCTAAAAATCTCTTGAACAATACTCTCCTCCATGATCGATCCTTAAGCATTTAATTTTGCAACCTTTTTCATTTTCCACCAAGGCTTTGAACCTTTTGAAGGCAACAAAGGCTTCATCTTTTATCTTCAAAAAATAGACCCAACACTTTCGTGAGTAATCATCAATAAAAGTAATGAAGTATGATGACTTACCCAAAAAAATTGTCTACATAGGACCACAAATATCTGAGTGAACCAACTGTAGTGGATAATGGGCCCTCCATGCATTTCCTTTATCAACATGCAAGAGATAAATTTCCAAAACATAAACAAAAAATTCTAAAACTCTAAAAATTTAAATGTCTGTAAAAAAAAACAAAGTAGATGCCTCTGTTACGCAGTACAACATAAAGGAAAAATTCTAAAACTAAAAACAACAAGCTAAAGATAAGCAATGAATATAGAAACTTAATATGCAGAAAGGTAGCGTGACACTAGGAGATACAGAGATTTGTATCAGATCAATTATCAACATGCATGACAATGGCTTATGTAGTCACATTTCCTACACTACTTTGGCACCTGCAATTGACTATCCTGCATGAGGTTGGCTTCTGTATTTGACGTTTTCACATTGATTTGGCTTTCGACCCGTAGGTTTTTGCAATTAGGTTTTTAATGCATTTTTCACATTTATGACTACATTAATGGTAGGTTGCTTATAAATATTGGGTCAATATTGTTCAATTTCACCTTGCTTGTTTAAGAATTTTCTGCTTGAGTGCTCTCCTGCGAATCAGTGATTGAAGGTTTGCTCATTGCTACTAATTACCTCACACCTTACCACATCCAGGTACATATTTATCTTCACAAACCTTGCAATTTTTTGTTTCTTGATTATGGACTTTTGGTTGATTGAGCTCGTGTTTCCCTCTATAATCAATTCCATAGTTTGTGAAACGTTTGTGATCATTTTGTAAAACTGCAAAATATTTCTAAGGAAATCATACCCTAGTTTGAGAGATCTCGTTTTCCATGGGGATCCCTTCTCAATATTTTGTATCAACACTGCCTACACTATGGTTGGGCCAAAGGTGGATTTCACATCACCTTATCTCATGTACATCCCAAACTATTACTAAAGTCTTCACATAATTTATATCGCAGGGATCCATTGCCTTTGCTCCATAACACCTGGCATTACTATTCTCTGGCTTCCACACTGATATTTCCCACAAAGTATCGAGTCAACTGATTAGATTAAATACTTGTGAATCTTTGAACCTACCTTGTGGAAAACTCTTTGCAGGTTCCTGTGGAAAATGTGCCAAAACCTCAGGCATGAGTGTAAGCCATCCAAAGTTCATTTTCTCATGTTAGGTATGGGTTGAGGCAATTTTGATAAATATTGAGAGTTTAAAATGAATGCACCTTTGGAGGCTTCGAAACCTTAAATCTCAGTCATGAAAATGTTCATGTGGGAATCCTCTAGCAAAACTCCATCCAATAGATTCCAAATGCTATGGCATGGAATGATCCTGAGGATTTTTGTCAAACTTTGAAGTTCCATATTTTTCTCCAGAAAAATCTTCATCAAAAAGTATTTGGAATTTTGACTCCAACACAACTCGAACGAAGTCAATCGGAGCTATGGTGCTCGAGATACACTTGGTCAAACCTTCGGTCAACTCAAAGACCCAGGTAAAAAAAAGGTCAAAAATCAAAGTTTTCAAAAATGGTCAAGACTGGTGTCAATGCAAAGATCTCATCGCAAGCTTTTTGACGATGTTCATTTCATCAAAATTGGAGTTTGCTTGCCTGAGTTACAAGCAGTCAAAGTCGTCCAATCATGTGTGGACACGTGGCAGTCTAGTCAATGCCACATCATTAGTCCAATCAGCAGACACATCACTCCAAAGTCTTTGGTTGGTGAATGAAATTTTGATATGGCATCATGTCACCCCTCCACATGGCAGACCATTATTGGCAAAAGGTGGCATATTATTTTTATAAAAAAATAAAATAATAAAATATATAAAACAAATAAAAATAAATTTAAAAAATGCCACATTCTTTTAAAAAAATGTGGGCCTTCCTATATTAAAGGATCTCCACCTATCTTAAAGCCAATATTAAAGCCATGAGTTTTGTTTTAAAAACTTTCTATGTTATTTTTAAAAGCCTATTTTCAAGGAATCCCTATTTTAAGGGATTTTAAACCCTTTTTTTATTATTATTACCCCTATTCAAAAGGAATAAACTCTTATAAGATAGCAATGGGATTATTTTCAAGGGGATAAAATTTAAAAGATCTCCTTAAAAATATATACGTAATCCCGTGAGAGTTATCAAAACAAAATTATAGGGATTATTATTTTCCTTTGTAAGCCCAAAATTATAAAGGCCCTTTATTATTTATCTTGAAGAGATTTTATTATGTAACAGGGGGATTTCTTTTGGATTTACATGTAAATTTGGGAGATTGTAAATCAAGTTGTTTTACACCAAATTGGGTAAAATTGGTGTATAAAAAGGGGTAAATGGGTGAGAGTTTGGGGAGTGTGTTTTAGCTAATTATTTTTGTAAGGAATTTTGGAGGTGATTTTTGTAAGTGGAGAGTTAGGATTTTTCTTTCTTGGAGAAATCTTATTGTAACTTTCTGCTTTTGGAGAAGCTTGTTCCCATGCACTTTGGAAGTGCATTTTCAGATTTCTTTGTAATCCAAGGGGAGGCTATGCCAAAGATTATAACCGAGTTTCTGGAGGAATAATTGGATTGGTCTACTCTTTGGAGAGGGACCCAGAGACATAGCCATTGTTTTTGGTGAACTCCGTTATCAAATCTCTATTTGCACTTTCTCTCTTATCTCTCATTCTGGTTTTATCACCTTGATTTTAAACATAATTTCAATAATGTACACTTGTTTTTAGTTTCCATTAAATTGTTTAAGTTAAGCATTCAACTATGAAATTAGTCTAAATCCTAAATCAGATCAAGTTTTGGTATCAGAGCATTTGGTGACTAGTATTGTAGATTTGTGGTGAATGCTAACAAGATGCAAGATTTAGAAGGGCGAACGCAAGCTTGAAGAATACAATCCTGAGATCGGGAAATGAAGAACTTTTCCAAAAATGTCTGTGTCTGGAATGGACGTACCCGAAGAACTCAATGAACAGGAGTTTCGAAGAGCCTTCTGGAAAATGAGAGCTACATTGGAGATGCATCTCAAAGAAAGGGAAGAACGCATGAAACTTGAAGAAGATAATGCATTGAAGCAAGAAGATCATGGAGACCGTAAAGGCAAGAAGAAGCAACCAAGAGGTGGTGATGAACCCCCAAAATCTCCTTCGTCTACTCCTCCCTCTTCTTCTCCTTCTTCTTCTACACATTCTCTTTCTGCTAATCCTTTTAAGGGTGTAAATAAGCCTAAGATTAAATCGGATGTTAAATTTGAACTACCTAAGTATTGTGATGAATTAGATGCTGAAAAACTAGATGAATGGATTCAGAAAGTAGAAGTCTATTGTAGAGTCCAAAACCTCTTTGATGATGCTTCTAGGATCCAGTTAGCCACTCTTCGATTGGGAGGTTCAGCTCTCACCTGGTGGAAGAGTAGGACTAGAGCAGAAATTTCACAGCATGGTAGAGTTAATTTGTCTTGGTAAGAATTTGTTAATGCTCTTAAAAATCAGTTTTATCCCCTAGGCCATATGCAACAGTTAATGATGAACTAGAAAAATTTTAAGCAAGGGAAAGGATAGTCTATTCAAGATTACACCCACGAGTTTTGTAAAAGGGCTATTGCATTAAATGTACCTTTGTACACCCATGATACTTTGTTAAATTACATAGGAGGTCTTCACTCATATCTCAAACATTCTATTTTGGTCTTGAACCCTAGTAATTTGGATGAAGTTTGTGTCCAAGCTACACATTTAGAGTCAAGAGGAAAGGGTTCTTTTATTGATAAGTTTGATGATGATAACACTGTAAATAAATCATCTAAGGTTGCTGAGACAGGGAAAGGAAAGAAGACAACTACAATAAAGAAGGATGACAAGCTTTCTTGCTCTCATTGTGATAGGAAGGGTCATGATGAAGATCATTGTTGGAAGTTGCATCCGAAATTGAAGCCTAAGTGGGCTAAAAAAAAAAATCAGAAACATAAAGGTAAGGAGAAAGCCACAAATGTTGTTATGGATCCTGGTTCCGATTTTGATGATGAAACTAAGATAACAGCTATGGGTTTGAAAGGTAAAGCTCCTATTGTCAGTGTTTCCTTTGATAGTTGTGCTTCTACACCTAAAGTTAATGAAGTCTCTAATGATAAGAAAAGGAATGAAAATTTTCACATAAGGGTTATTGCTAAGAATGTGAAACTTGGTGCACTCATAGATAGTGGTTCTCAAGTTAACTTAATTTCTAAAGATGTTGTAAGAAACTTGGGATTGAAAACTACATTTCATAAGAAACCTTATCCACTAGGCTAGATTTGCGAGAATAATAAAATGCAAGTAACAAGACAATGCACTTTGAGATTCACAATCACTAGTAAGTTTGTGGATGAAGTACAATTTGATGTGGTTCCACTGGATATCTATGGGATAGTATTGGGTAGCCCTTATTTATATGATTGAAAAGCTATTTTCTACAAGGAAAAGAATCATTATCATTTGTTTAAAGATGGCATACAGTATATTATACATTCTCACATTATTAAGACTAATCGTTATTTTACAAACACAGGGAAATTAAAGAGGGTAATTAATGCAAGTAAAGATTTGACTCTTATGTTTGTCAATTCAGGTGGTTCTAGACATGATCTTGAAGTAGCTAATCAGGGTCAGAGGTCGCAGGATGTACCAACAATACAACATGAGGGAATGGTGAATGAAAGAATTGATGGTCCCTTGGGTAAAAATATTTCTATTGTGAAAGATCGATATGTTGTTGATTTTTTCTCTTTCATATCTGCATTATTGTTCAGCTTGATGCTAGTCAATGTTTTGTTGGTTAGTGGCTACGACAATTGATGTAGATGATTATGGAAGAGATAGAATGATGTTTATGTTCAACAATGTTGTTGCAACATTCATTGTGATTGTGAACCAGGCTTATAGTTGTACAGATGATACAGTACAAGTGGGGAGGAAAATTTCTCACTTGATGTCTAAATAAATGCCACTTTTGGAGGTCCAAAAGCTCTCCAATGGGGAGGCTTGATATGGAGGATTTCTGTCAAATTTTGAAGTTCCTCATTTGTCTCCAGAAACATCTTCATCAGAAATTATTTGGAATTCTAACTTCAACACAACTCGAACGGAGTCAATCGGAGCTACAATGCTTAAAATACACTTGGTCAAACCTTTAGTCAACTCAAAGACCCAAGTTAGAAAAAAGGTCAAAAATCAAAGTTGTCAAAAATGGTCAAGACTGGCGTCAATGCGAAGAGCTCGTCATAAGGTTTTTGGCGATGTTTGTTTCATCAAAATTGGAGTTCGTTTGCTCGAGTTACGAGCAATCAAAGTCGGCCAATCATGTGTGGACACATGGCAGTCCAGTCAACGCCACATCATTAGTCCAATCAGGGGACACATCACTCCAAAGTCTTTGATCGACGAATGAAATTTTGATATGGCATCATCTCACCCCTCCATGTGGTAGGCCATTATTGGCAAAAGGTGGCATATTATATTTATAAAAAAATATATAATAATAAAAAAATGCCACATTCTTTTAAAAAAACGTGGGCCTTCCTATATTAAAGGATCTCCACCTATCTTAAAGCCCATATTAAATCCACCCCATATTAAAGCCATGAGTTTTGTTTTAAAAACTTTCTATGTTATTTTTAAAAGCCTATTTTCAAGGAATCCCTATATTAAGGGATTTTAAACCCTTTTTTTATTATTATTACCCCTATTCAAAAGGAATAAACTCCTATAAGATAGCAATGGGATTATTTTCAAGGGGATAAAATTTAAAAGATCTCCTTAAAAATATATACGTAATCTCGTAAGAGTTATCAAAACAAAATTATAGGGATTATTATTTTCCTTTGTAAGCCCAAAATTATAAGGGCCCTTCGTTATTTATCTTGAAGAGATTTTATTATGTAATGGGGGGATTTCTTTTGGATTTACATGTAAATTTGGGAGATTTGTAATCAAGTTGTTTTACACCAAATTGGGTAAAATGGGTGTATAAAAAGGGGTAAATGGGTGAGAGTTTGGGGAGTGTGTTTTAGCTAATTATTTTTGTAAGGAATTTTGGAGGTGATTTTTGTAAGTGGAGAGTTAGGATTTTTCTTTCTTGGAGAAATCTTATTGTAACTTCGTGCTTTTGGAGAAGCTTGTTCCCATGCACTTTGGAAGTGCATTTTCAAATTTCTTTGTAATGCAAGGGGAGGCTATGCCAAAGATTGTAACTGAGTTTCTAGAGGAATAATTGGATCGGTCTACTCTTTGGAGAGGGACCCGAAGATACGTAGCCATTGTTTTTGGAAAAATCTATTATCAAACCTCCGTTTTCACTTTCTCTCTTATCTCTCATTTTGGTTTTATCACCTTGATTTTAAGCATAATTTCAATAATGTACACTTGTTTTGAGTTTCCATTAAATTGTTTAAGTTAAGCATTCAATTATGCAATTAGTCTAGATCCTAAATCAAATCATGGCACCCTCTGACTTTTGCATTGATGACATCTGCAAATGCTTTTTTCATAAAAATCCAAAAGAGAAAAATCATTAAACATCAAGCATCAATACTTCAAAAATCTATTTCCCCGCATGCTCAAATAAGATGAATAAAAAATGATTAGGTGTTGGAATCATGTAGAAAATTTTATGTGGGATGTCATTTGCGAATTTCCAATGTGATAGCACCAGTTCATCTAGCTTCCATAATCCTTTGGCCCACAACCCATCAGATTTTGCAACTTCTTGGCCCACAAAAGGCTAAAGCATTGCTCCGACCCACGTTGACTCAAAACTCGCAAACTGTCAGGGATTGCTCCAAGTTGCCAAATTTAATGATTTTTCTCTAACATTGAGTGCTTTATGATGATTTGATCATAATGATGCATCTTTTGATCTTACTAACCACTTTTCATTGCTTGATCAACATTAACCATTACACATTGTTTTGTAGGTTATTTGGAAAAAGTTGAAAAGGTAGGAAAAGTTGAGAAAGTAGAAAAGCTAGTGAAAATGAAGTACAAATTTCATAGTGTTGAAGTGACATATAAGATCATGCCCACATGGGACAAGATATCCAACACATACCTTGAGCATATAAACATTGATGAATTCAAAGAATGCACCCTCACCACTCTAAAGACCATTTGTTGTCACTTGAAATTACAACCTACTGAACATGGTGTTCAACATTCCAATGACACAATGGAAACAACCTCAAGGTGTGGGATCTTTGTGCATATGAGGTCGAGTCTTTGAAGAAGGAAAACTTCCTCTTTCTATCCAAGTGGAATGTGTTGGTCCAACCCAACACATGAAAACCTACCACTATCTTGCTCTAATAGCTCATAGGGGAAAAGGGGTAGAAGGAATGCATGAAAGGGAAATGGGAGGTGGTACAACAAGATATAAAATTGTTTCTTCCTCACCAAAACTAATTAGTACATTGAAGAAGAGGATCAAAAGACTCACATAGTTCTCTATTTGGTCTATTCCAAAGGTAAAGATGGAGGTTAGGGTTTGACAGGGTACTGAAAGGAAAGAAATATTCTCAAACAACAACTGTAAACAATTTAATTCAACATATATGCATGAAAAAAGACAAACTAACAATTTGATATGCAAGTAATGAACTTACACAAGGGTGAAGCCACAATAGTGGTTTACAATTTGATGGAGGAAGGAAAAATAAGAAAAAATGACCCCATGGCAAAAAAATTGGTTTTAGGGGTTCAAATGAACCTACAAGTTCGACCGAACCCAAAAGGGGTTCGCCCGAACTAGGGTTCGAGTGAACCCATTAATTACTAGGCCCACATTTCCCACCCTAAAACACAAAATGAAATGCTTATTGAAGGATGATTCGCTTGAACCAAGGTTCGAGCAATACCCATAGGGGTTCGTACAAACCCCCCTTATTCCTCATTCTTCCCCTGAAACACAAAAAAACCTAAATTTTTACGCTTCGAAGCTTGGGTTGAGGATGAAAATGGAGGAGTCTTCACAAATCCAACTGGAATTAGGTAGTCCTCAAAATGAGCTATCCAACAAATATAATTTTAATATGTTTTGGTTTTATTACGTATTTGTTTTTTTAGTTTTATTAAACATAGGTTTTCATCAAAATGAAGGTCTATGTTATGCACATGTGGAAAAATAGCATATTATCAATTTTTTTTAAAAAAAATATGAGTGCACCAGATATTGAAGTCCTTGATCCAACAACAAAAAAATGAATTTTGATATATACAAAAAATGTTACGCATTATACAGTCGTGTTATTTATGAATTGTAATTGGTTTGACTTCAAAACTTGATTAAAGAAAAAATATTGAATAAAAAACTATCTAACCAAGTGGAAGCACTAGATATCAGAGTTACAAATCTAAATTTGAAAGAATTAGAATTTTATCCTTCATGGAAAAAAGTTATACGTTATATGGTGTGTGCCACTTTTAAAAATGTTGTTTTATGAAAACCAGCCATGGGAGATGGAAAAAGAAGTGCAATCTGATTCCAAAAATTAAAAAAAAACATTTTTGGAATTTATAGACAAAATGTGACGAGACTCTAGTTTACATCATCTTCAAATTCTTCACAGTTTAGCCGCTATAGGTGCCTGAAAGTGAAGATTTAGTTAAAAAAAATTATTTCAATGTCCAGTTTGGCCAAAAATTGTAAACCACTATTGTGGGATCACCCACAAACATAAACAAATTGAGAAGAGGCAATAATGATCAACTTCATTAATGTAGAGGCATAGAGCCTATTTTTACAATTGCAAATTGAAAAATGCAAGTCTTCCAAAGAAAAACCCCAAAGGAGCCAGAGGAAGAACCCTTAGAAGGAATATGATTCTTGACTTTATAGATCAAGAATAACTTGGAACCACAAACTGAACCCAAACCCTAACTAGGGTTAGCAACGAATTCTATGCGTGAAAGATGGAGCCATTCTGTAAAAATCACGATTGAGGCATGGATCCATTTGAAAGGTCAACAATGAGAAATAAATGAGCATGGGTACCCATAAAATCCACTTTTAGAAGGAAGGGGAGCAACAAATGTCATCCTTGAAGTCCAAAAATTGAAATAGGCTGCTCAGAAGGGTGGCTCAAGCACTAATGGCATCACCCATAAAACACATCAAAATTTGTAGAATAGTCGAGGCATCACCCAGGCCCAAAAGAGAACCTTTGAAAGAATTAAATGGTTTGGAGTTGTGAAAGGAGCACTTTCATCAGGGATCGAGCGTTGGGACTGCTTCATGATTTATGCTTGAAATTTGCATCAGACTATCAAGGATCAAGCTTTGAGTGTACCACATACAGCATGCTAGAAGAAAGAAGAAGGAAGAAAGCAACAAGAGTGAACTGTGAAGTCCAAAAGGGTCACCCATGTCAAGCGTTGGAAAGAAGAGTTGCCTCTTATCGAAGAAAGGTAAGAGGTAAGGCATAAGGTTGATGATTGAAGTCCAAAAGCTTGTCACTTAGTCAAATTTTCAAAAGGAGTGAAAGTGAGAAGGAAGAAAGGCAAAAGATGAAAGTCCGATGCCCGAAAGTCATAGACTAGATTTCGGGGATTGGGGGTTGGGAGGAAGGCTTAACATCTGAGTTGATGAGATGAAAGGAGAAAGAAGGAAAGTCATTCCCTGAAGTCTAAAAAGATAAAAATTAGGAAATCCTATTTGTAAAATGTGTCTCAACCTTGCAATTACATAAGGTATTATTGATACGTCGGTGATAGGGGGTGTGGGGGGGGTTCAAGAAAATTTTATTTATATTTAATTATTGTAAATCTGGACTATTCATTATTAGGTCTTAGATCTGATGGTCAATATTTGACTAGCTTGAATTTTCCTATAAGGCAACCCTATTTTTTGAGGGTATTGTATTACAACTATGTATTGTGATGTATTCAGAGAGTCTGATAGTGGTCATGCTTCCTTTAGATCTCTGGTTGGTGATACTCATGTGAGAAGATTTCTTTGCAAGTATATTGTAATCTTTGTGGTTTCTAAATAATATATTGGGCAAATTTTGGAGTGTGGGGCTTTTCTCCCAAAAGGGTTTTCCCCACGTAAATCACTGTGTTGTGGTATGCATTATATTTATGTTTATTTTTGTTTGTCTTTGTAACTATTAAATATTTGTAGAAGTTTTACATTATTCTCCTCTCAAGATTAGTATAGGAAGTTGTTCCACTAACTTAGCTTCCTTAGAAATCCTAAAGGATCTTGGTCGAGCTTTGGAGGTCAGATGGTAGGCTTACACCTTATGAGGAGAAAGCAGTAAGGCTGAAGAATACTCAAAGTTCGATAGAAACAATGGGAGAAGATGGAAGAGGTAAGAGGGAAACCTAACCCTCAAAGTTCAACCAATTAAGACTTAGACAAATCTTGAAAAGCATCTTTGGGACTTTGGTGATCAAAGGTAAGGCTTATGTCTTACTAGAAGGAAGTGATAAGGGTTGAAGGATAAGGCTGAAGGTTGAAACCTAAAACACTTGGGGAAAAATGGAAGGAAAAGAAGGAGCGAGAGTGATGGAGAAAGCATGCAAGTAGAGAAGTAAGCAAAAGCCTAAAAACTTATGACAACCAATTTTAAGAACCTCCTTAAGGAAAATTCATGCAAGATGGCCCATGTAAGATCTCTTAAATTGGTTATCAATGATGGGTCATAAAAGGGTGACACAAAATGACAACAATGACCTCTTAAGGAGAATCAAGCGAAGCAGTATAACACAAAGCATGTTTTCCTTCGTCATTAATCATTTCAGAGCTTGTTCATGGTTTTTGAGAGTTCTATCACAAGGAATACCCATAAAATCCACTTTCAGAAGGCAGGGGAGCAACAAATGTCATCCTTGAAGTCCAAAAATTGAAACAAGCTGCTCGGAAGGGTGGCTCAAGCACTAATGGCATCACCCATAAAACACATCAAAATTTGTAGAATAGTCGAGGCATCACCTAGGCCCAAAAGAGAACCTTTGAAAGAATTAAATGGTTTGGAGTTGTGAAAGGAGCACCTTCATCAGGGATCGAACATTGGGACTGCTTCATGATTTATGCTTGAAATTTGCATCAGACTATCAAGGATTGAGCTTTGAGTGTACCACATACAGCATGCTAGAAGAAGGAAGAAGGAAAAAAGCAACAAGAGTGAACTGTGAAGTCTAAAAGGGTCACCCATGTCAAGCGTTGGAAAGAAGAGTTACCTCTTACCAAAGAAAGGTAAGAGGTAAGGCATAAGGCTAATGATTGAAGTCCAAAAGCTTGTCACTTAGTCAAATTTTCAAAAGGAGTGAAAGTGAGAAGGAAGAAAGGCGAAAGATGAAAGTCCGATGCCCGAAAGTCGTAGACTAGATTTTGGGGATTGGGGGTCGGGAGAAAGGCTTAACGTCTAAGTTGAAGAGATGAAAGAAGAAAGAAGGAAATTTGTTCCCTGAAGTCTAAAAGGATAAAATTAGGAAATCCTATTCGTAAAATGTGTCTCAACCTTGCAATTACATAAGGTATTATTGATACATCGGTGACAGGGGGTGTGGGGGGGGTTTCAAGAAAATTTTATTTATATTTAATTATTGTAAATCTGGACTATTCATTATTATGTCTTAGATCTGATGGTCGATATTTGACTAGCTTGACTTTCCCTACAAGGCAACCCTATTTTTTGAGGGTATTGTATTACAACTATGTATTGTGATGTATTCAAAGAGTCTGATAGCGGTCATGCTTCCTTTAGATCTCTGGTTGGTGATACTCATGTGAGAAGATTGCTCTGCAAGTATATTGTAATCTTTTTGATTTCTAAATAATATATTGGGCAAATTTTGGAGTGTGGGGCTTTTCTCCCAAAAGGGTTTTCCCCACGTAAATCACTGTGTTGTGGTATGCATGATATTTATGTTTATTTTTGTTTGTCTTTGTAACTATTAAATATTTGTAGAAGTTTTACATTATTCTCCTCTCAAGATTAGTATAGGAAGTTGTTCCACTAACTTAGCTTCCTCAGAAATCCTAAAGGATCTTGTTCGAGCTTTGGAGGTCAGATGGTAGGCTTACACCTTATGAGGAGAAAGCGGTAAGGTTGAAGAACACTCAAAGTTTGATAGAAACAAGGGGAGAAGATGGAAGAGGTAAGAGGGAAACCTAACCCTCAAAGTTCAACCAATTAAGACTTAGACAAATCTTGAAAGGCATCTTTGGGACTTTGGTGATCAAAGGTAAGGCTTATGTCTTACTAGAAGGAAGTGATAAGGGTTGAAGGTCAAAACCTAAAACACTTGGGGAAAAATGGAAGGAAAAGAAGGAGCGAGAGTGATGGAGAAAGCATGCAAGTCGAGAAGTAAGCGAAAGCCTAAAAACTTAGGACAACCAATTTTAAGAACCTCCTCAAGGAAAATTCATGCAAGATGGCCCATGTAAGATCTCTTAAATTGGTTATCAATGATGGGTCATAAAAGGGTGACACAAAATGACAAAAATGACCTCTTAAGGAGAATCAAGCGAAGCGGTATAACACGAAGCATGTTTTCCTTTGTCATTGATCATTTCAGAGCTTGTTCATGGTTTTTGAGAGTCTATCAAAAGGACTATCAAAGAATAGTAACAATAGATGGAAGAGTGGTGGTAGACTTGTCAACCCCATCTATTGCAAGATTGCTTAACATTCCTTCATTCTCTCAAATGGAGGTGGTATCCAAGGATTATGCTCTCAAAATTTGGGAAACAAGTCCTACTGGCTTCCTTCAAGTAATCAATAAGAAATAGATGCACACCCCATGACTAAGTGCAAGAAAGTTACCCAAGAAGCTATTTGGGAGTGATTTCGTTGAAGAAGTAATCAACTTGGTGAATTTGTTAAGTATAATTGTAGGCCTCCCCACTTCTAATGTATTTGAAGAATGGATGTACTACTTCATTGAGGAAATACTAAGAGGATAAATCAAGTTTTATTGGGCGAATATGATCAACGACAATATTCACACACAATATGTAACACTCAAGAAGACAATCAAATTCTATATGAACTCCTATATTGTTTATCTACTGGTAGCTAATTTTTTGTATAGAGGTTTGACTTGCAAAGTAAATCTAAGGATAGGCCCCAATGACTACATTGTTTATGAGTATTACCCTCAATTACAATACAAGAACTTCAAACATAACTAAAAGAGTGTAAATGATGCCTTCATCATGCACATAGTCCAATCCTTGCAAGGAGACTTTGGGAACATGATGCCATATTCAATGAAGGGAATAGTGAAGAGATTCGGTCATTGGTTCATCCAATTCCCAAATTTATATATTTCAAAATTGAAGGTTTCTATGGTGCTCTATACAGGTTGCCTAGGTACCTAACTGATAAGATGGTGTTGTTAGAGCTGACAAGGAAGTTAGGTGCTTCTCATCAATTGCTACAATAAAAAAAATAGAGCCATGGTCTCATATCCTATGACATTGCGTAGAGAATTATATGTATGTCCTTCAGCCATATTTGTAGAGAATTATGACAAGGAGATCAAAGAATATGGGCTCCTTACCAACAATGTGCGAGGATTTGTTGATCCCCTAGGCAAGATGTAGAAGAAAGTTGGATAATAACATGCCCACCACATTCATATTGAAGAGTTTTGGGTAAATTGTGGGGATGATCATGAGGTTCAAAAAAGGATTTATATGAGGATGTCTCTTGAATTCACTCGAACTCTTGACTTGTATACCATTCTCAACCAACTAAAGGAAGACAACGAAAAAATTGATGAAGATGTTTATAGTAAGGTATGTAAGCTACCCCTTCCTTTGTTTGACTAGACTAAGGAGTAAGGTATGTAAGCTACCCCTTCCTTTGTTAGACAAGACTAAGGAGGAAGAGATAGACATTGATGTGGTTACCTGTCTGATGTTGAGAAGGAAAAATATATGGATCAACACATAGGTTGCTCGATTGGAGAAACAAGTGGTGGAACTCACTTATGATGAGTGGAAAAAAAAGAAAACCTAAGGAAGTGATGATGATGAGAAGAATGATGATGAAGGATGTGAAGGAGAGGCTTCGAAAATGATTTCATCTACCAAACCTGTGTTTCATCTCCTCCCATGACAAGGTCGCAAAAAGGATGTACAAGAAAGAAACCCGACGAAAAAGAAACAGGTATATAAGAGAAAGGGTGTGGAGGGAAACAAGCCCACATCCAAAAAGGAAAAGAAGATAGACACAATGGTCATGGATACCATTTAGGAGGAGCCTTCACCACTTGAGGACTCTCATGTTCCACCTCTTCCACATTCACCACGTCACTCATAATATCCTCTCCACCCACAGTGGACATTTCAATCCACCTTCCATCACCCAATACTACCACCTCTATCATCCTAGTCCATTCATCCT